>JAWQFJ010001642.1:125000-162272 GCA_034096865.1 Theodoxus fluviatilis
CTATGTTTATGTGGCTGTCTTTCATACGCAATTGCAGTGTATGCGTCAGACAATTGGATTGTGAGTGAAATTACCTCCCCCTGCGCTGGCAACAGGTGTGCCAGAGAGAACGATACACGCAGGCACACTGATGCTGAATAAACGCGACTGTCACCAGCCCTTGCTAGCTCGAACGGACAGAAAAAAATCAATCCCTCAACTTAGCCTAGAGAGCTATGAAGTCACAGGCTAAAAATAGCTCCCATTTAGAGATAGATCATTCAACACAATACCTCACATTGTTGTGCCCTTGTGATTTTCGAAACATTTATTAAATACTAATACTATGCTACGTTTCGACGCTCATGCAGTTCCGTGATGAATGTGGTAAGTGCGCGTGAGTGTGTGCGCATCAGAATGTGTGCTCGCGCAAGCGAGTGTGCATGAATGCGTACGTATGCGTGAATTTGCGAGTGACGGAAGAGAGACAGTGGCTGGGAATGCGGAGAAAACAGGCAGAGTCGTAAGGTCTGAGGGACGGACTGACAGATATGCAGGCAGGCAGGCAGGCAGGCAGGCAGGCAGGCAGGCAGGCAGGCAGGCAGGCAGGCAGGCAGGCAGGCAATCAGGCAGACGCATTGACGAACAAATTATGGACAGATAGATGCACGCACGCAAGCACACACATACATACACAGTCTGGCGGAGATGCACACACATACACGAACACACATACCCACACACACACCCACACACGCGCACACCCACACCCACACTCACACACAGAGCAAACAAGCAAGAAAAGCGGAGGAAGGGGGGGAATACAAAAGGTGTACGGTGCGTTGGAGACTGGTGAATGCAAGAACATTTTATAGAGGAAGATAGTGAGGGAGTACGGGTAAAGAAGTGCTTTGCATGATGAAGGGAGAGAGGGCAGGTGGAGGGTAAGGAAGAATAAAGGGTGTCGGTTTGGAAGAATAGTAGGTAGACGACGATGCTCGAATAGAGGTAGAACAGGAAGGGGAGTTGGGAGCGAAAGAGACGTATTATACCGGGGACATGCCACACAGACCCGCCCTCAAAATTCATGGCCACTCATCAATAAGTCCCTCATCCTCCTCACCTTTATGAATGTCAAATCCATGGATTTCATGCACGCCTGCGAGCGACACAGGAAGAATCAAGACGAAGATTCCCAAGTGGACGGTCAGGTACATGATGTCCAGTTTGATAAACCTTTTTCCTGTATCTGTACTCGACCCTGCGTCGTGGCCGTTTGCTCACCGCATACGGAGTACGTACGGTCCTCTGGCCATCTGTCTCCCTCCATCGACCTCGCCATGTTCGATTGACGCTCACCTCGGGCTGAATGGCTGCGCGCCTTTTCTGCCATGTGGCGCCTGACACGTGTTTCCCTACACGTCCACATGGTAGGAGGCAGCCATGGAGATGCCGGCAGAAAGAGGAAGTGAGCCATATACAAGTACACATCCTAGCTCTGCTTTGGTACTTCTCAGCTGAAGAACAGCAAATGGATGAGTCCAACGTAGTCACAATTACATTCTAACCATGTATTGTTGTTTACAGCGTTTCCAGAACACGTCTAATGTGGAAGACACCAAAAGAGTTAAAACTTTTGTAAAGAAGACTCTCTTATTCGAAAATTATGTTTAGGTTTTCTACAGATTTTGGCACAATTATAAAACGGAGGACGAGTTTTAACCTCTTTTTCCCCGATACGTGAAGAGTGTTCTCCTAAATCTGCTCGGTGACCTTCCTGCGTGCATGCCTTCTATAAATATTCCAGACACGATTCTTCCAGAGTACGTACGTGGTTCAATCGATGGCCTAACGTTCTGTCAATGCTATCACGCACACACACACACACACACACACACACACACACACACACACACACACACACACACACACACACACACACACACACACGAACACACACACACACGAACACACACGAACACACACACACAAACATACACGAACACACACACACACACGGGGCTCTGTGGCCGAGTAGTTAGCGCGCTGGACCTACAGTCGCTTGCGGCCAGTGGGTACGGCGTTCGAAGCTGCGCGGTTCCCAGAGTTGCATCCTTGAGCAAGATGCTTAACTCGCATTGTTTCTCCCCACCCAGGAGTAAAACCGGGTACCTGTGAGGGCAACATTGGCAAAAACGTTGTGCGATTAACCCTTGTATGCGGCCAAGCGCCAGCATCGGGTTGGAATACTCCCCAGGGAGAGGAGTTGGTGCTGGTACCTGACTGTGTGCGTCTTAAATGTCTGTCACTATGATTGTTGTGAGGGACCAGTAAGGATTGATGAAGATGCCCAGTGATCAGGGGGTAAAGTGTAAGCGGTTTGAGACCCAGACAAAGGGTGTAAGTCGCTATAAAAAAACCACACCTTTACCTTTACACACACACACACACACACACACAAAGAGTGACCTTCATTTTACAGATCTTTTGAAGAAAACATATGAGATAAACTGACGAAAACGGACTAAAATGAATAAAGAAACAAATGAATGAATAAATATGCCCAATACTCTGTCTGTCTGTCTCTCTGTGTGTTTGTGACTGTCTCTGTATCTCTGTCTCTCTGTGTCTGTGTCTGTATCTGTGTCTGTATCTCTCTCTTGCTCTCTCTCTCTCTCTCTCTCTCTCTCTCTCTCTCTCTCTCTCTCTCTCTCTCCTCACACACCCATGCGCGCGCACACGCGCGCGCGCGCACACACACACACACACAAAGTGTGCATGCTTGAAGCAACTACACCTCCTGCATTCAGCTCTGCACCATGTCTCAGGAGCTAAACTCACTAGCAATCTGAAAGGGGACATTAAGAAAGGTAAGTTCTGAAAAGATACGTCATGGGTGCTGTCTTGAAAGTTTCGTAAGTACAGGCCTAACTAATTTGAAGAGAGAGGGAGGTCCAAGTCAGGGGACCAAAAACGGAAAAGGATCGCTTGCCATAACTGTCGAGGGAGAAGCGAGGAACTGTGACTGTTAGGAGGAGAGCGTCCTGAACCGAAGTGATTGGCGGGGGTCGTACACGTGGAAAAGGTCCGGGAGGTAGGACGGTGTGCTAACGTCGTGAAGACACCGATAGCTCAGGCTGCAAACCTTGTACTCCACTCGATCTGGCCTTCACTGGAATCCAGTGACGAGTCTTCAGGAGCGGAGCGATGTTTTCCCGTTAGAGTTTGCGGAGGACTAGGAGTGCAGCGCACTATCATGGGTTCTGTGCAGCCTGGCTATCTTGCAATCTGGCGGACCGGCGAGAAATGAATTGCTCAAGTCCATTCTAGAGAGAATGAAAGCAGCTGCCAGCTTATTCGCTGCTGCAACTGATTTGCACGGTCGGATCTGGTAGAGCAAAGATTGTCTAGATGCCCTTCAAACGACAAATGAGAGTCCAATTATACACCTTGATTTCTGACAGTCTCTGCAAAGGGGAATGTAAGGTTCCCAACAACGACAGCTTTCGAGGGCAACTGACGCAGTTTGCTTGCGGTACTTCCTGGCAAAGCTTCAGTCTTTTCGTCATTCATTTTAAGTCTATTTGACTGCATCCACACTACAGTATTTTGAATGCTGTTGCTTCTTCTTTCTTGTATTGTAAGACTGAATAAAGAATCACAAATTAAAAAAAGAATTGGACATATACACTCATGGGCTTAGATTACACTGCACATTTGTCTACATTCTTCCTAGATATTTTATTACTGTTCTCTTGAAGCCTATCCTGTGGGTCATCTGCGTCTTGTAAGAAATCAATGAAAATATCAAAACAATCATGGGCATAATGTCATTACTCTGTTGTCGGTGTCGATCTACATTGGAAGTAAATATATTTTCCCCCCGATTGAAAAAACAAACACATTTTAATTCAGGAACAAAGAAAAGAAAATACTTCCAAAAACAAACAAACAAACAAAACCCAGAGTAACAAAAACAAGAAGGGCAAAGCCCATACGACTCACATGCTTGACCTTGACCTTTATATGACCTTGACCTTCAGGTGGCCTTCAAGGTCAAGGTCAAACAACTAAACCTACCAATGCCATCATACACAAAGAAATGCTTTACACATTTTTCCTACCAAAATACATGTGACCTTGACCCAAGGTCAAGGTCATCCAAGGTCATGCAACACAAAGCTGTTAATTCAAGACATAGGAAGCACAATGGTGCTTATTGGCACTTTCTACCATGAGATATAGTCACTTTTAGTGGTTCACTACCCCATTTTGGTCACATTTCATAAGGGTCAAAGTGACCTTGACCTTGATGATATGTGACCAAATGTGTCTCATGATGAAAGTATAACATGTGCCCCACATAATTATTAAGTTTGAAACAGTTATCTTCCATTGTTCAGGGTCAAGGTCACTTCAAAATATGTATACAATCCAACTTTGAAGAGCTCCTGTGACCTTGACCTTGAAGCAAGGTCAACCAAACTGGTATCAAAAGATAGGGCTTGCTTTGACCTATATACCACTTGTAGCTAAGGTCGCCATTCTCAATAACGTGGGAGAAAATTGGGAAAATGTGAAAAATGACTGTTTTTGAGACCACATTTATGGCTCCTGTGACCTTGACCTTGAAGCAAGGTCAAGTCACTATGTACGTTTTTTGAGGCCTTGTCATCATACACCATCATGCCACATTTGGTGTTGATAGACTTAATAGTCTCCGAGAAAAATCCAACGTTTAAGTTTTTTACGGACGCCCGGACGGACGCCCGGACGCCCGGACGGACGGACGACACGGCTCAGTACATAGACTCACTTTTGCTTCGCATGTGAGTCAAAAATGAAAGAATCCCACTTAAACAAGATAGGCCTATACGCACTACCAAGAATAGGCCTACTATATGGAAACCATCATGATTTACACCTATCATCACCACCACCACCACCACCACCACCACCACCACCACCACACCACCACCACCACCACCACCACCATCATCATCATCATCATCATCATTTTAAAAAACAATTCGTGTGTTTTTCTAATTTTCCTTTTTCTATTAAAAATAAATTCTGCCACAACGAAAAAGGGACATCTTTCATGTATTTTTGCATCTGTATGTATACATTTTACTAAAAATGGTCAATTAAGTAGTTGATCAGTTTGGACCATTTCTTGGAACCAAGCATGTGTTTTCCAAGTAGAAAGTTTGCACGTATATAGCCATTGCCTTTGATCCATATTTCACAGTCAAACCATACGTGTTGTGCACAGTGACAGTCGCCGAAATAGTGGTCATATATTGGGTCTCTGTAGGACCTCCTGACAGACAGTGCGATACACCACCTTTGGTGCGGAGTAGGAATTCGTCGGGAGTACATGTATCGTGAATTAATCTATGCTGAAAACTTTTCATCCGAGTTTCAGTGAAACGGGTGGAAGTGAATATGTGACCCACTGATGACTAAATTAATGAATGAACGAATGAATGAATGATGAATGAACGAACGGAGTTCTTTTACGGCGAATCAGCCAGTGTATAGGTTATGTGAGACTATTCAGTACGAAATCAACGGGCACTGCAGCATTGCTAGAAACGAACAGTACCCTACAACAATTGCAGAGCGAAAGTTGCCGGGAAACTGGGGAAAACGAGAACTTTAAACATTGTGTATAATGGAAACGTTTTATACTCTCCTAAAGCTAACGGCATTTAGGATTCTACGGCCAGAATGGAGATGCAAAGTGGATCGAAACTGCGGAAAGCACAGTGGAAGAAGATTCAAGTCTTCATGCTCCACTCTATTCTTCACGAAGCCCCCAGTTCCCGGGAGAGAGAAAAATGTTTCAGGCACACGACATCCAGGGAGGTAACTCGTGACGCGTGAACAAATGTAGACGCCGCACTGCGGGTCCGAGTTCGCGCTTGTCCGCAGGGTGCGGCCTTGGATGACCTGTAAACCCTTGGGCCGAGATGGATGGATGGATGGGAGTTTAAGGCCATATCAGCCTTGTAGGCTATATAACCCTTGGGCCGAGATGATGCTGTGGAAAGCAGTTATTACCTTTATCACCCCGTTGCGATCCTATACCTTATCAATACAGTATAGACCGGATGTATAAAACACCGGATGTATGAAAGTCTGGATGTATGAAAGGGGCAGGCAGGGTCCCGGCAGATGCTACTCTTTGTTATTACTTAGAATTTTCCGGTTGTATGAAAATCGGATGTATAAAAGTCCGGTTGTATGAAAGCAAATCTCTGGTCCCGAGCAGCACAAATGTGTTGTTGCAAGACCGGTTGTAAGAACACGAAAGTAGACCCAAGTCACCAAAGTGTGGTGAGAGTAATTTCCCTTCCATAGCGACTCGAACTTGCAAATTGGCGGACCCGCACAGCAAGAACACGAAAGTAGACACAAGTCAGCAAATTGTGGTGAGAATAATTTTCCTTCCATAGCGACTCGAACTTGCAAAATGGCGGACCCGCACAGCAAAGCGAAAGTTACAGGCAAACGTAGAGAGTTGACATTGTCTGAGCGCCTTAAAATCATAAAGGCAGGAGAGGACAGTCCACACAAATCCCGAACACAGATGGCCTTTGATTTAGGGAGTCAATCCACGGAATCCACCGGAATCCAACCGGAATCCACAGAAATCCACAGGAATCCACCGGAATCAAGCGTGGATTCCGTGGATTTCGGTAAATAAAGAATTAAATACCCAAATCCGCCGATTTTGGTATTTATTTACCGGAATACAGTGGATTTCGGTATTTACAATCTAAACATCGAAATCCGTGGATTTCGGTATTTAAAAAAGATCATATTTCCGAAATCCAAATGGATTTCGTGGCGATTTTGGACATTAATTCTTTATTTCCCGAAATCCACATATTTACCGAAAATTCAATTGTTACAGTTGCTGAAACTTCAGAAATCTACAGTTGAGTAAAATGTGTGTGTGTGTGTGTATGTGTGTGTGTATGTGTGTGCGTGCGTGTGTGTGTGTTTGTGTGTGTATGTGTGTGTGTGTGAGTGAATGGGTTAATGACTCTGTGTGTGTGTGTGTGTGTGTGTATGTGTGTGTGTGTGTGTGTGTGTGTGTGTGTGTGTGTGTGTGTGTGTGAAGACAAGCGTCAGCCAATCTTTATTGGCAAATACGCGAATCCGATATGCCTCAAACACGTCAAGAAAGGTTTGCCTGTGCAATATGACAGCAACGCATCTGCTTGGATGACAAACGAAATCTTCGAACCCTGGCTAATTCAGTTTGACAGAGACATGGAAAGGCAAAATAGGAAGATCCTACTCGTGATGGACAACTGTTCCAGTCACAAATTGCCTGATCTCCGTGCAGTCGAGGTACTGTTCCTTCCGCCAAATGCGACATCGAAACTCCAGCCCCTTGATGCGGGCATCATTCACAATTTCAAAGTGAAGTACAGGAGGTCCATGTGTTTGAACCTTCTCGCCTGCACTGAGGGCGGAGGAGGTACCTACCAGCCAACTCTTCTTGATGCCATACACATAACGACGCAGTCATGGGAAAAGGTCACTACAGACACCATTGCCCACTGCTTTTGCAACGCTGGCTTCCGTCATTCTTCAGATGACCAGACAACATCAGATTCAGAATCCTGCCTTGAGAAAGACCTGCAGGAAGTGGAGCCGCTCCTTTTTCGCCTGTTTCAGGAGGTGAACGTCCCCCCATCTGATTACTTCACTGTTGATGAGGAAGTGCTCACCGAGGATCCAACAGCTGCACCGGATGTAGCAGCAGAACCATGCACTTCCAGAATCCCAGATTCCGATGCATCTTCAGAGGAAGAAGATGAAGAAATGCCCCAGGTGTCATCAAGAGAGGCTATGGCGTCCGCAACGGTCATAAGCAACTTTTGTATGCTGACAGGAAAGACAGAACTGATCAAGTGCTTCAATGGGTCCAAAGAGATGCTCTTACGCCACATTGAGGATTCCAAAAAACAGGTACGTGTTTCAGACTTTTTTGGAAAGAGACAGTGGCATTGGAAGAGAGGAAGAAGGAAGTTCCGTGGAAGAAGAGGGAGGAGGAAGTGGCATGGGAGGAGGAGGAGGAAGTGGCATGGAAGGAGGAAGTGGCGAGAGTGGAAGGGGAGGAGGAAGTGCCCTGGGAGGAGAGAAAGGATGAAGTGCCCTTGGAGGAGAGGAAGAAGAAAGTGCCCTGGGAGGAGAGGAAGGAGGAAATGCCCTTGGAGGAGAGGAAGAAGGAAGTGCCCTGGGAGGAGAAGAAGGAAGAAGTGGCCTGGGAGGAGAGGAAGGAAGTGGCCTGGGAGGAGAGGAAGGAGGAAGTGCCCTGGGAGGAGAGGGAGGAGAAAGTGGCATGAGTGGAAGGCAAGGTGGAAGGGGCATGGAAAGAGAGGAGACGAGACAGAGTGGGAAACAGACAGGAGAAAGAGGGACTTGGGATGACTTTGGAAAGCAAACACGGGTGTAAGACTTTTTTGAAACAGACAGTGGAATAGGAGGAGAGGGAGAAGGGAGTTGCGTGAGATGAAAGCGGACGAGAGAGAGAGGAAAGGAGAGTGGAGAAAGAAGGACTTGGAATGAGACGGGAGACACAGGGGGGAGGAGAAAGGATAGAAAGGAGTTTGGAAGGACATGGGAAAGCGAAGGGAGTGAGAGGGACTTGGGAAGAGAGGAGAGGGAGGGGGTAAGAGAGGGCGGAGACCGGGGCAGTTGTAGCGGAAAGAAAAGAAAACTGGAAGACGGGGAAGAAGGAGAAGTAAAATGTTGTGGTGCACACGAGGGGCAGCCGCTAACCTTTCACCCCACTAATGTGGAATGAAGGGTTCGCCAGTGTGCAAGATTGGGCCTTTCGGGCCCTTTGTTTTTGCCCGAACGGTGTCCAACCCAAGATCTTGGGGTCCCTTCGGAGTTAAACCACATTGTAGGGGATGGGAACTGCCTGCACCGTGCTATAAGTCTTGACTTATGTGGTAGCCAGGCCGAGCACATGGTTGTCCGAGAAACAATAATCAACATCATATGCAGGAATCACAGGCTTTCTCTGCATACGTGAATGGAGATGTAGGTGATTATCTCGCTCACAACACTCTCCGACCCCGTTCATGGGGGTCGGATGTAGAGGTATTCGCGGCTGCCACCCTCCTTCAAACCACCATTGTGGTGTACACAGCCACTTCCGAATGCTCGCGGAGATGGCTGCCTGTAGCGGCCAAAACAGTAACCTGGCCAAAACAGTAACCGGAAGTCATCGCAGAGTTATCTGCTCGGGACGTGCTGAGAATTCCACTCTAAAAAGAGACGGCACCCGCCACTCCGCCTGACTGACTTGGCACGCCCGGGGAGTTATGCTAAGATCCGGCCGCGTAAATATATCTGCGTTTTGTGGCAAACGTCTTTCTCGGCGGTACTGTACTCCATGCACCTTAACGGTGCGCGTGATTCGGGTGTAATCTTAAGCTAAACGACGTTTATTGGCGCTGCTGAAATGGTCGAAGTCGGAAACATTCGGAACGTCGTTTAGCTTAAGATTACACCCGAATCACGCGGACCGTTAAGGTGCATGGAGTACAGTACCGCCGAGCAAGACGTTTGTCACAAAACGCAGATATATTTACGCGGCCGGATCTTAGCATAACTCCCCGGGCGTGCCAAGTCAGTCAACGGTCGCGTTTTATAAAACCAGACTACAAACAGACTACAGGGAGGTGACTCCCATATTATTTCCGGCAGGGGAGACGGCTTTACACGGGGAAAAACTTTTTTGAACGCTACATCATGTGTTAAACTACACAAATGCACCAAAACCTCGTAAAGCAACTAATGCGTCGTTTGTCGGAATATATTCCATGCGAAGAACAGGTGCAGGAGCGGTAAATTGCATAAAGCACGTCCCTCGCAGATTACTCTGCGATGACTTCCGGTTACTGTTTTGGCCACGTTACTGTTTTGGCCGCTACACTGCCACACCCACACCTTTTCCCGATAAATGGGGTAGACAGGTCCGAGGAGAACATTTACCTCCGAAATGTCTGTGGCCAATTTGAGCGGGTGGTATCCACAAAGGCAGTCTAAATGAGGATGCCCTGAAAACTTCCCCACCAACTGATTTTTATCCAGATTCTATAGCTGTAAATGAGTTAGTCTGTTTAATTTTTTTGTCCATTCAGTCATTTTTTAAACATGTTATAAATTCGTCACGAAAACCCATAAAAAAGGTAAAGGTGTGGTTTTTTTATAGCGACTTACACCCTTTGTCAGGGTCTCAAACCGCTTACACTTTACCCCCTGATCACTGGGCATCTTCATCAATCCTCACTGGTACCTCACAACAAACATAGTGACAGACATTTAAGACGCACACAGTCAGGTACCAGCACCAACTCCGCTCCCTGGGGAGTATTCCAACCCGATGCTGGCGCTTGGCCGCATACAAGGGTTAATCGCACAACGTTTTTGCCAATATTGCCCTCACAGGTACCCGGTTTTACTCCTGGGTGGGGAGAAACAATGCGAGTTAAGCATCTTGCTCAAGGATGCAACTCTGGGAACCGCGCAGCTTCGAACGCCGTACCCACTGGCCGCAAGCGACTGTAGGTCCAGCGCGCTAACCACTCGGCCACAGAGCCCAGAAGGCATTTTGGTTACATTTATAACCAGAGACATTGGTCATGGATGTGAATCAGTTGTAATCTTTTTATGTTCTTTTTATGTTGTTGTATTTTATGTTGTTGTATTATGTTATGTTGTTTTTTATGATCTTGTTGTTGTTGATTTTATCCATTAAACAGATTTAATGTTTAACTCCATTAATAATCTGTTTCGTTTGTCTATTCAGTCATTTTAACCTGTTATAAATTTGTCATGACTGAAGAGCCATAATAGCCCAGGAAGACATTTTTTGTACAATAAAAACCAGAGGCATTGGTCGTGGGTGTGACTCAGTTGTTGTTTTTTATGTTGTTGTTTTTATCCATTAAACTGGTTTTAAGTTTAACTCGCTTTTTTGTATCCAGTGCGCGCGCGCGTGTGTGTGCTATAAATGTGTGCGTTCTGAGAGAGAGAGAGAGAGAGAGAGAGAGATGTATGTATGTATGTATGTATTTTCATTTTTTACTGCGCCATTATCACGATAAACATGCTCATGGCGCGACAAGACGAAATAAAAAAGTTTTGAGGCCAGTTTTAAATGCGGCCAAGGATGGACTAACCCTCAGACCCTCAGGAAGTTGGTTCCAGAGTCTCGGTCCAACAACGCTGAAGGAGCGGTCACCGAAGCTCCGTAACCTTGTTTGTGGGACAATCAATAGTCTTCTTTTTGAGGAACGGAGATTCCTTGTGGGGTTGTGAGGTCTAAGGAGTTCTCCGAGGTAGGTTGGGGCTTCATCAGTTTCACACTTAAACACGATGGAGAGGGTCTTAAATTCCACCCGTTGGCGAACTGGAAGCCAATGAAGGTCACTGAGAACAGGGGTTATGCGAGCCCACCTCGGCAGTCGCTTCACTACCCTAGCTGCAGAATTCTGAAGACGCTGAAGTTTCTGCAATTGACCGTTGGTTGCAGCAGTCAGCAGACTGTTGCAGTAATCAAGATGGGACAACACAAGAGTCACCACCAGGGCTGCTGCAGTCTTTTCAGTCAGACAATCCCTGATACTCCAAATGCGGTGTAGGTGCATGTAGCCTGAGGAGATGATTTTACGAATTTGGGGGTCTGGTGACAAGTTTTGATCTAACATGACCCCGAGATATTTCGCACTTGTGGCAAATGCTATATTCGCCCCCGCTATGTTAATATGTGTTTCTCTGATCAATTGCCTGCTTTTTTCCCTACCAATGAGAATCACTTCAGTCTTGTCTTCATTGAGTTTGAGGTGATTGGCCGACATCCATTCCTTGATGTCACTACAGCAGTTTTGCATTGTGGACTTGTTCACCGCGAAGGCTTCATGATCTGGTTTGGAAGCCATGTAGATCATAGTGTCGTCGGCGAATAGATGGTGAGGGATGCCGTGTTGGTCGATGCGTTCGCTCAGGGGTTGCGTGTAAATTGAATACAGGAGAGGTCCCAAGATTGATCCCTGCGGTACTTCACAAGTGAGAGAAAGGTCTTTTGATGATGACTCCCCTATCTTCACCTTTTGTGATCTCCCCGTCAAGTAGCTCGCGAACCAGTTTAGGGCGGTGGATGATATGCCAAAGCTCCTCAATCTGGCTATGAGTGTATCGTGGTCAATGGTGTCGAAAGCCACTGAAAGGTCGAGTAGCACTACAAGGACTACCTCATCGCGATCGACTGCATGGAGTAAGTCATTCAGGACTCGCAAGAGTGCAGTTTCAGTGCTGTGGTGTGCCCTATATGCTGACTGAAACCTGGGAAGCAGATTGTGCGAGCTTAAAAACTCTATGAGGCGAATAGACACTGCTTTCTCAACAACCTTGGAAAGAAAGCTCAGGTTGGAAACCGGTCGATAGTTGGCGAGGTTATTAGGATCAGCGCCTGCTTTCTTGAGGAGGGGTTTCACCAATGCCTTTTTGAGGCTCATGGGAAACTGTCCGTGTCTCAAGGAATGGTTGACGAGAGAGAGAGAGAGAGAGAGAGAGAGAGAGAGAGAGAGAGAGAGAGAGAGAGAGAGAGAGAGAGAGAGAGAGAGAGAGAGAGAGAGAAATCAGAAAATTTTGTTTGCTACGCCAACGGTCCTTACAAAGCTTTCACGACCAAAAACATCGTCAAGAGCGCAAAAGGGTTCTGGAGGGAACACACACAATACAGTTGTGCCACACTCAAACACACGGACGCACGTACGCGCGCACACATATACAGAGAGAAAGAGGGGGGCGGAGAGTGCACGGTACATGCAAATCAGAACAGTTCCTTATACAAACAGTTGCTCTTTCTCCCGGTTGTCCTGATTGTGTGTATGCAAGTATGTGTACTTTCCACTTGTTATTCACAAACCTTTTCTTCTAACTAGGATATGTATCAAAACATTTAAACATGTAAAAAAAAACAAATAAAAACAAAAATGATATGAAAAAAACCTACTTTTATCAAGTAAAAGATGCGTGGCCGGATGTATGAAAGTCGATCCTCAATATTTTCATACATCCGGTTAACCGGATTTAGTAAAGACCGGATGTATGAAAGACAAAAATTGGGTCCCGACGACTTTCGTACATCCGGTCTCGACTGTATATGCATTCATGTTGAATTGGATGGAGTAACCTAAAATGGGTACTTTCATGTTCTGTGTACAATGATGAAACTGCATGATTCAGTCTCGATCTGTCTGAGAGACTTGTATTAATGTATTAAGAGTACAAAACAATCAATCTTACCTTGTCGTCTTCCACAACGCAAGAGATTTGGAGCTTCTTGATGCCATATCCAACTGGCACCAATTTTGCTGCAAAGAACAATTACCCTTCATAAGAAAACGGTGAGGTGCATGCTATTGTACACATTCAATGTAATATTTTAATTAGCTCTACACTGACTGTAGCAAATTTGGCAGTGAAAGACAATTTATGATCTCTTGAACATCTAGTCTGACTACAGAGCTGCTTCCTATTTATGACCTTGACATTGTAACAGAAAAGGGTCTAGAGTGGGGGTGGTACTTTCATAATACAACTGGTGTCATGCCAGTGTTAGGAAGGCAAAATCATGATGACAGACATTACTAACAAAAAGTGCATCAAATGAATATATGAACGATATGCCAAGTGAAGAATATACCAAACATACACCAAGTGAACAGGCACTAAAAATACACCACTGGAACATACATTAAATGAACAACATGCATGAGCAAAGGTGATTAAAAGCGGGATAACTCTAAGAGCATATTGGTGAAAATCACTGCTTTACCTTTTGACAGAACATTGTCCCCCCCTTTTTTTTCCTGAAGCTTTTTTGCAAAAATTTTTGGTTCACGTTCACAAAAAAGGTGAAGATGGTTAATTAGGGAATGGAGGTATATGTTCATTGGGACACCATGTGGGTTCGGGGTAAAAATTGACCCTTCACCTCTCCCTACATGCCTTAGTATGAGGCAAATAACTAGGTACACAGTCATTTGATTTGTGTTTACTCAGAACTGTTCTAGTGATTTTCAAAGTGGTTCATGGGAGGGTCACTTGTGGGGAGCAGCGCTGCATTTCAAAGCTATGTTCTGATTATTCAAATGTCAAGATTTTTTTTTCTTTATGCACACCATTCTTTACACTGGCAGCATGCATCCATCTGTAATGGGATTCTGACTATATGCTAGGTGATTAACAAACCAATAAAAGTCACTGGTCAACTTTCACTTGTATCTTGTCATGTTTTTAAAAATGCATTATAGTAATCATGAACACGAAATGCCCTTTTACACATCAAAGACTTGAATTAAATGAAAATCAGATTCTGCTTGTATCATTGATGTATTTCATGCTCAGTGTTATATGATTCTCATTAAATATATACATCTCCATTTTTGGTTACTTCCCTCACCACCTCCCTGATGGTCAAAAATAAGCATTTAAACCCACACCCCACCCCTAAAGCCGAGGAAGAGCATTAAATGCTTCTAGAGTCATAGTACCTATAAAAGAAGAATCTCAGCAGTACTTACAAGCTCCCCAAACCAGGCCATCGCACCCAATGGAGCGAACGCACTTCTCCATTTCCTGCATGTCGGTCTCATCATCCCATGGTTTCACATCCAAGACAAGACTGCTCTTGGCGATGAGGGCTGGCTCTGCAACACAATGACAGACCATTATTGTGAAGTGGCAAACTCCCATTTCAGCAAGGCGACAGACTGTCTTCAGAGGAAGTGCCCCTGTCAAACCCTCTGTGGGTTCGGGGTAAGAATTGACCCACTGCGTCTCCTTATGTGATTCATAAGAGGTGAATACCTAGAGACACCGTGACTTGGTTTGCGCTTACTCTAAACTGTTCTAGTGATGTTCGTGCTCAATGGCCTTGCATAGCCTACAAAGGCTGATAGGCGGTGAAACACTATCCCTGTCAACAAGTGTTTCAGTTCTTAGCACTCCCGGACAGTCTCTTGGGGGGGAGGGCCACACCTGGTTATAGCTCCAGATGCCATTATAGTGGCACTAAGTCTCATAACACAAGCAATGTTCATAGTCCCCCATCAAGTGCAGCATATGGTAACCACCAGTTGTCTATATGGATATAGCTCTGAGATAATGCATCATTATTCCTAAAATGATGCATTCATAATCCTTCTGTGCTCACATTTGAGGAGTAATAAAAATGTATACTATTTTCACATATAAAAAAAAGAGTTCAACTTATATTTGGCGGCTAGAATTCTAAGTGACAAGTTGGATCTGCAGCAGCGTTTGCTAAAGATGCAGGTTAAAACTGCTATGCTGCTTGCTGGGATGTTCTTGGCTAACTCAGTAACCTTACACACTGTTCATAAAACATTTCATCTGCTGTGCGCCAACCTTTGTTAATAAAGTTAAGTGCATATTATCATCTGTACCATGACGGAGCATTTGTAAAACTGAATGAATGGAGAATGAGTTTTGCAGCCTTTCTAGGATGTTCAAGACCACTGGTACTGAAACAACTGGAGATGGTTGGAGTAAGTGTTAGGCAAGTCCCAGTCTCCCTATGTATTCACCTGTCACCAACTCTGGAGGCAGTGGTCTTTTTTCTAACTCCCAACCCACAGGCAGTGTCTTAACTCTAAATCGTCATCACGGTATTGCTTTGGTGTGAGGCAGCATTTTCAAACCACTAATATGCAGCCTTTCAGTTCACTAATAAGCAGCCTTCCATCAAGATTGTACATCAGAAATTAGTGATTAAGGCCTCATACCCATTACAAAGGGGAAACAAAACAAAAAATTGCTCATTTGATGTAAGGATTACAAATGTTCACAGTTGCTGTGCTTCCCCATCTCAAGGCATGATACTTACACACAGCCACATCTCTGGTTACATGGGTCTCCTTAGCAGCAACCTCCCTGTGGGTTCGGGGTAAGCATTGACCCACCGCATCTCCCTATGCGATTCGTAAGAGGTGAAATAATAGGGGCACCATGACTAAATTTTTGTTTACTCTAAACTATTCTAGTGATTTTTGTGCTTAATGACCTTACATAGCCTACAAAGGCTGATAGGATGTAAAACTCCATCCATCCTTATGAGCAAGCAGTTATATCTCGTAAATATATTCATCCTATTTTCAGTACGTACTTCCTCCTAATTACATGCCATCAAGGTAGTAACAAATATGTTATGGCCATGAGGTGTATTTTGGACCATTTTAGCTTTCCTTCAATTTAGGAGTTAACTCACTGGAGTCGTGGTTAAATATTGTGATCGTTCTCCAGGATCGTAAGGTTTTCATGCATTTTCAAAAATATAATAAAGATACAAAGGCATAAGATAACAATACAAATTATAAATCAAATGAAAGCTTGTTTTTTACTCATTACATTCAAAGAATGATCCAAGAGATTAAAAATGCTAATTATGAATTACACACCATAGAATTGAGTTGTTGTACAGCCTCATGGTAGCCCACAGTGCTGCATGCCAACCTGATCAGAGTCATAGAACCCCTGCATGACAATGCCACAAGTGCAGTATACTTCAACAGCAGCATTGGGGACTGGTTCAGAACCACAGTCGGAGTGAGACAAGGCTGTTTGCTCTCTCCCACCCTCTTCAACATCTTCCTGGAAAGAATAATGACTGACGCCCTGAAAGACCACGAGGGGACAGTCAGCATTGGTGACAGAACAATCACAAACTTACGTTTTGCTGACAACATAGATGACCTGGCCGAAAGCAAAAAGGAGCCAGAGAACTTAGTGGCAGATCAGTGCAGAGAAGACCAAACTGATGACCAACAACACCAACGGCATCAGCATTGACATCAAGGTCTGTGGCGAGAAACTGGAAACCGTCAACAGCTTCAAATACCTGGGAGCAATTGTCACAGATGCAGGAGCCAAACCTGAAATACTCGCCAGAATTGCTCAGACCACAGCAGCACTCACAAAGCTCAAGACCGTCTGGAAGGACAGGAACATAGCCCTCAGCTCAAAGATCAGACTGATGCGCGCCCTGGTCATGTCCATATTTTTGTATGCCTGTGAGTCATGGACACTAACAGCTGACTTGGAGAGAAGGATACAGGCCATGGAAATGAGATGCTTTCGACGACTCCTCGGCATCTCCTACAAGGACCGCATTACATACGAGGAAGTCCAAAACAGAATCAGGCAAGCCATTGGGCCCCATGAAGAACTACTGACCACTGTGAAAAGAGGCAAACTAAAATTGTATGGGCACGTCTCATGATCGTCAGGGCTTGCCAAGACTGTCTTACAAGGCACAGTAAAAGGAGGAAGGGGGAGAGGCAGACAAAAGAAAAGATGGGAGGACAACGTCTCAGAATGGACAGGGATGCGGCTAAGCAAAGCCTTGAGACAGTCCGAGAGGCGAGAGGAATGGAGAGAACTGGTTGCCAGATCATCTGTAGTGCCCCAACGGTCGTCCAGACTACGGGACAAGTGAAGTAAAGAATTGAGTGTGTACATGCACAAAAATGAAAAAGTGGAAGAAAAAAAAAATTTCACTAGCTGTTATGGGAAGCTTACAAGCGCCTAGAAAATGAGAAACTTTAAATGTCAATATCCAAGTAATGCAAATGTATATAAACATTTAGTACAGATAAATACAAGCAGATGGAGGCTAGCAATCACCCAAATCAAAGTATTTGTTCATAGAATTGGAAGATCAAACGTTTTACAGTAAGTACACTTTGCAGCCTTTTTGTCAACATACACACCACATGTACAAAGGTTATGATTTCCGATCATCAGTCGAAATATATTCTAAAGGAAGGTAAATCCGCTTGCAAATGCATTCAGCTAAAAAGGCTAACAAGATTTACCTCCCCTAGACCGTTATAGCGAAAGGGAGAAATTTCCAATCACATCGCAAACAATCTCGCGATACAACTCTGGCAGGAGGACGCCTATCGCAATATTTCTTGCGATACGACTCCAGTGAGTTAACTGATACAATACAACACACTTCACTTTTATTAGTCATAATTCTTTCAAATCCAACTGATCACAATGTCTTTGTGATAAGATTCTAACGGGAGTCCTGCAAGCCTACTAATATCAATTGTGTGCCTTTTCCCTCCCCTTTTTATTTGGAAGGAAAAAGGCAGATCTCCAATGGCTCATAGTCCTGATTGTTCATAAGAGTTCACAATCAAAAGATAGCAATACATGACTGGTGTCATCAATGACATCACAACAATAACATATCTGCATGACATCACTTACTTTTGGCCTTCCTGGCAGCATATTCTGCCAGGCGCTGCTGCTTCAGCTTTTCTGCCTCGTCATCATCATCATCAGATCCAAAGAGGTCAAAATCATCGTCATCATCTTTGCTCTTGGCCGGAGCTTCTCCAGCACTTCCAGGTCCGTAGGCTGTGACGGGCTTCTTGGCACCAGGGAACCTGTGCAAAATCACGGGTGAATAAAGGAATAAAAGAATGGATGGATGATAAATGAGAGTAAGAGAGTCAAATCATGATTTCCTGTGTTATTCACCATCTATGAATCTCATAGAGGAAGTCGTGACGGGTCTATTCGTAGCTCCAACTCACAAAGGCCACAAGGGGAATGAACTCATTACACTAAAAAAGCAAATAAAACAGCCTACATAAAGGCGATGACTATGGGAGTGGTGATGATAACCACTGTTGTTTACATTTCTAATGCAAAAGATTTCCTTATTTTTTTCTTCCTATTGAATCCCTTTTTCCCCCTTTACAATTATTATCCCACAATTTGCTCTGCAACACAGCAACTGTGAAAATGCTCTAAGGTCACAATGCTGTGGGTAAGGGCCAAATAAAGCAAGACAAACCATCAAGAAACACAACTCACTTAGAGCGCTCATTCCCGTAGGAAGAGATGTGGTTGAACCACCTCAGCAAGTGAGGCAGTCCAGCTCCAGGCACTCCTCCCAGAGCCTCGAAGACCACCGTGTCTGCCTGGGAAGCTGTGAACCTGCAACAAGATTGATCAAAAGAGTTATTACATTACATTTCCTTATTCTACTCCCCCTGTGGGTTCGGGGTAAGAATTGACCCACCGCGTCTCCCTAGTTGATTCGTAAGAGGCGAATAACTAGGGACACCGTGACTTGATTCGCGTTTGCTCTAAACTGTTCTAATAATTTTTGTGTTTAATGACCTTATAAAGCCTACAAAGGCTGATATGCCGTAAAACACCATCAATCCGATCCTTATTCTACAAAGAGTACTTTGTGTATATATAAAGTCTGCTAAAATTCCATTTGGTGCCGTTAAATGACCAGAATTGAGGAATGCAATAAAACAATAAAAAGCTAATGATTGAGAATGAAAATACACAAATTCAAAACAGTTGACGCTCTCCTGGGGATAGACAAAGTTTTGGATCCTTCAATAGACATCTTCTACCTGTTCCATGGAAAGACTGAAGTCTTTGGCTTTCAGGCCCCCTGTGGGTTGAGGGATAAAAGAATTGACCCACCATGTCTCTCTACACATTGATAAGAGGCGAATAAATAGGGTCATCATGACTTGAATTGCGCTTACTGGAAACTCTTCTATTGATTTTCTTGCTTGGCCTTATATAGCTTACAAAGGCTGATAGGTCGTAAAACTCCATCCATCCATCGGCTTTCAGTATTTTACAGTTGTAGGGTCAAAGCCGTGCTACCATCTTCACAAAACAATGAGGGCACCTACATCAACCACCAGTTTAAAATCTGGACAGAAGACATACCTACATGTATTAATGCCAGGAAAACAGAAGCACATTGAGCTTGAGGGTGAAGTCGGATGCAACAGAAGGGAAATTTCTACAACTACCATCCCGGGGCATGAATCAAAGCTGTAGCCTCCTGATAATAAATATCCTCATGAAGTGACATACACACTAAAGTTTTCATTGGTTGTTGCTTTCCCTCAGGTATTATTACATGGTATTTGCATAGTGGCACATCTCACAAGATTCTCTCATGTTTGTCTTATCCATATTTTCTCCCGTCTCTGGAACAATATTGTATTAGCAAGATCATTAGAATGCACGCACTACCCAGCAGGAATTACATCTCTCATAAGGCCCCCCCCCCCCTAAAAAACAAAACAAAAAAAATCCAAACAAACAAACAACAACTATATTTTATCTGCCCTCCCTAACCATTTGGCCTTACATAGCCTATAAAAGCCAATAGACCATAAAATTATTAATTAATCCATTCAACCATTGCTAATGGTATACGCACAGCACTTAGTCTTCGGTCTATGTCACACTGAAGATACGTATTCCACTAAATGAATAGCAGAGCACAAATGGCATTCAGTTTGGCTCGTTAATTAGAGGATCTTTATTTCACTTTCATCCCGGTGTGACATCGCCGTTGGTAAATCATACTCTTTGGTTCTGCGCATGCGTCAAAACCGGAAGTGACGCGTGTATTGCGCCTCGTTCAAAGGTGATGTGCCACGAGACTCCGCCACTCCGCCTGACTGACTTCGCACGCCCTGCGGAGTTATGCTAAGATCCGGCCGCATTAATGTATCTGCGTTTTGTGACAAACGTCTTGCTCGGCGGTACTGTACTCCATGCACCTTAACGGTGCGCGTGATTCGGGTGTAATCTTAAACTAAACGACGTTTATTGGCAGTATTACACCCGAATCACGCGGAACACAGAATTTGCGCAGCTGAGTGCGAGCTGGAGGCAAAATCTGGGTCACGTGGCGGCGTCTATTTTCAAGGCTCGTGATTGGCTGAGCGTTTACCAGGCGCGATGCATAACGATGCGCGATGCTTATAGGCATCGCCGAACGTACAAAATACGTCACTTCCGGTTTCGGGGCATGCGCAGAACCATGCGCGATGAAATCACCTTCGGCGATGTCACACCAGATTGTTCACCTTTCTTTTCAGAAGAAGAAACAAGTAGGGCAAAGCCAATACGACTCACATGCTTGACCTTGACCTTTACATGACATTGACCTTTACATGACCTTGACCTTTACATGACCTTGACCTTCATGTGACCTTCAAGGTCAAACAACTAAACCTAGCAATGACATCATACACAAGAACTGCTTTACACATTTTTCCTACCAAAATACATGTGACCCTGACCAAGGTCACGGTCATCCAAGGTCATGCAACACAAAGCTGTTAATTCAAGACATAGGAAGCACAATGGTGCTTATTGGCACTTTCTACCATGAGATATGGTCACTTTTAGTGGTTCACTACCCCATTTTGGTCACATTTCATAAGGGTCAAAGTGACCTTGACCTTGATATGTGACCAAATGTGTCTCATGATGAAAGTATAACATGTGTACTACAATGTTATGAAGTTTGGAAGAGTTATCTTCCATAGTTCAGGGTCAAGGTCACTTCAAAATATGTATACAATCCAACTTTAAAGAGCTCCTGTGACCTTGACCTTGAAGCAAGGTCAAGTCACTATGTATGTTTTTTGACGCCTTGTCATCCTACACCATCATGCCAAATTGGGTGTTGATAGACTTAATAGTCTCCGAGAAAAATCCCACGTTTAAGTTTTTTATGGATGACAGGACGCCCGGATCCCCGAACGCCCGGACGCCCGGACAGACAACACGAGTGACCTAGTATGAAAGTATAACATGTGTACTACAATGTTATGAAGTTTGGAAGAGTTATCTTCCACAGTTCAGGGTCAAGGACACTTCAAAATATGTATACAATTTAACTTTAAAGAGCTCCTGTGACCTTGACCTTGAAGCAAGGTCAATCAAACTGGTATAAAAAGATAGGGATTACGTTGCCCTATACACCATGTATAGGTCAGGTATCCAATCTCAAATACTTCAGAGAAAATTGAGAAAATGTGAAAATGGATGTTTTTTAGACAACATTTACGGCCCCTGTGACCTTGACCTTGAAGCAAGGACAAGTCACCATGTATTTTTTTTTACGCCTTGTCATCATACACCATCATGCCAAATTGGGTGTTGATAGACTTAATAGTCTCCGAGAAAAATCCAACGTTAAAGTTTGTTACGGACGACACCACGCCTGGACGCCCGGACGGACGAAACGGGTGAGTACATAGACTCACTTTTGCTTCGCATGTGAGTCAAAAATCCTGTCACAAGATGGGATTGTGGGATCACTTCTGCTCTGGCCAGACGTTCCGATGCCATGTTTGATTTTCGCGGACAAGAGCTCAGCTTTGAGCTTGGTCGATTTTCAACGGATTAAAACACATAAAAAATTGTGTAATCGTTTCCATTTATGAGCTGCTAACACATGCATCGCACAGACAATCGAGCTTTTTAAACAGTCCAGAAAACTCTTCAACGACAGGCCAACATGTGGGAACCAGAACCAGTTAGACATAATTTTCGCAATGGCCGGAAACACGTTGATGTCACTTCCGGAGTTATTTGTAGAAGCCACGTGCTTTCAGCCATGTTGGTAGGAGACAAGCACTGTCTGCTAAGTTGTGCTACGGGAGACGTGCAACCATGCTGACTTCTTGCTGCGTGAAAAATTGTTTTAACAACCAACAAAAAGACAAATTAAGAGGAGTCAAATGCTCCTACTACTTTATACCATCAGAAAAAAACAATCAATGTCCGATTGTGCAAAGGGTGACCAAAGCTAGACGAAGAGGATGGAAAAAGAAGATTTACAGAATAGATCTGACCTTTCGAGACAAACACCTGGCGAGAATCAGCAGACATCTCCCACGAATCCTGCTACGAAGAATCGATAGACTTCCAAAGACAGACCTGGGTACCCCAAATTTTGCCTCTGTGTACTCACTGGTTCAGAAATGCATATTTTTTAAAAACTGTGCGTATTTTTTGCGCGGACAGACAATTTAAAAAATGCAGCTTTTGGTTTGCACACATGATACTCCGCAGTCAGTCAGCGAGACAAAAAAGTTTTGAAGTGGCAATGTAAGTGAAGAGTTAACTCCCCCTTGACCACACGCACACTCGATCTCGATGGTGGTCGACGCAGACTGACTCCATGAAATCGTCGACGGGTTTTCCTGATAGCGCTCAGCCTAGGCCGCACCCGCCACCCCGCCTGACTGACTTTGCCTGTCCGGGGAGTTTCACCGTCATTACTGTTACACTGTTTATGTTTGCAACTAGAGCATCACACACACAGTATTCAAACTATCCAAGCGGCTAAACAATCAAAATCGCAATTCAACTGCGCAAATTAATCTTCTCTGAAGAAACGGTGATGCTACCGAAACGCATACAATCAAAAGTTTGAGCAGCAGTCGAAAGACAAAAGGAACGCTAGAAAGGGTTCTGTCAAAGAGTTCTGGGAGCACAAGGCAGCCGTTGTGCTGCAGATAACCGAATAAATAAACACGAACAATGTGGAGCAATCACACTGCGAAAAGTGCGGTGGTCACTGGCCCTAGGCCTGTGGAACCCACAGTCACTCTCCGCAGTCATCTCGCGATTTGGATGAGGCAAGGACACAGAAGGCATTGTTTCACCTAAACCCGGACGCGTTACTTTTTGTCACGTTTGTGTCCAACATCAGCGTTGGGCCCTGGAGTTAGGGCGTAGGGACCACCCGTTGAGAGTCAAACGTGGGATGGAGTTATGTTATTGATATATCCAAACACGCAGCTGGGTAACCGTACGAGGCCGTACGGCTACCTACAAAAAAAATTCGGTAGCCATACCGCACGGATACGGAACCTTTTCCAAAAAATTTGCTTACCATATATCCTCCAGGAACTTAAAGTGATCAAGCCTATGATTTTCAGTACAGTGCATGTTGGATAAAACAACCAAGAAACACACACACACACACACACAGCGCGCGCGCCCGCGCGCGCACAACACACACACAGAGAGAGAGAGAGAAAGAGGAAAGAGAGAGAGAGAGAGAGAGAGAGAGAGAGAGAGAGAGAGAGAGAGAGAGAGACAGAGAGAGACAGAGAGAGACAGACAGACAGACAGAGAGAGAGAGAGATACAGAGACAGAGAGAGAGAGAGAGAGAGAGAGAGAGAGAGAGAGAGAGAGAGAGAGAGAAGAAGAAGACGAGAGAGGAGAGAGAGAGAGAGAGAGAGAGAGAGAGAGAGAGAGAGAGAGAGAGAGAGAGAGAGACTAGGTCTAGACTAAGCCTGGTCAAAAGACCAGTATCCATAAGAACAATGAAAATACAGCCAGAGAGCCACGAGAATCAGCAACAGGCCCTGGACGCTTAAACAAGCCGAAGAATCTACTCTACTCTACTCTACTCATGGTGACCGTGAGCGTGCTCGCACAGACGCAGACTGACGCTAACCAGCCACAGCCACAAGGGCAGAGACTGTGCCACGCAAACTTTAACGGAAACAGGGCCTGGATCCAGAACGGCGAGTTATTATAACCCCGATTTTTATCTCTAAAGTAAACTCAGACGATTCCAACTGTCTGTTCAGCTCTGACATTCTGGATAGGGCCACGCATGCCAGACATGGACTTTATCGCGCAAAATTCCACATTTACGAGTACGCAGAAGCTGCATTTTTTTCAGCTTATTTTTTCAGAGGGATGCGTAATTTTCGTATTCCATTTTTTTTGGCGTATTAATACGCAAAATTCGTACGGGTACCCAGGTATGCAAAGACCTATTATTCTTTACCTCTTCCAACGTGTACGCCGATGTTCCAAGTACAACAATTAAATATGTCCATGGCACTCATTGGCGGAATGTTCCTCAATTCCGGATCAAGTTGGTCCGTCGTCAGCTGGGATGGATGAATTGATGGATGGATGGATGGATGGATGGATGGATGGATGGATGGATGGATGGATGGATGGATGGATGGATGGATGGATGGATGGATGGATGGGTGGATGGATGGATGGGTGGATAGATGGATGGGTGGATGGATGGATGGAGCCTTTGTAGGCTACGTAAGGCCACCGAGCACAAAAACCACTAGAATAGTTCAGAGTCAGCGCAAATCATGTCACGATGCCCCTAGTTATTCGCCACTTATAAATCGCGAAGGGAGACGCGGTGGGTCAATTCTTACATCCCCTAACCCACAGGGAGTGTCAGCTGGTATGGATCGAGCCCGCTGATCACCTCAATTTTGTTGAGGTAAAATCGACAGGCTTGCGAAAGTCAACGTAACGCGTTTTCTTCCTCACGGACATTACCTTGAAAAGAAAAATGTATCAACTAACTCTAATTATTTTATATGTTGGTTTCTTGGCATAGCCAGCTTACCATGTCGGAGCAGATGAAACAAATGAGAGCAAAGCGAAATGATCACTCGTGCACTGAGTTTTGATGCGTGACCGGGACACTCCCCGCAGTATGATTTGTTTGCTTTGTAAGGTTTGAGCACTAGCTGTAAGTGTAAAAATGGTCAGTTATTAATATAATCGGTGATTTTAGTTGTCATGAAACTTTGTTTTGTGCTTTAATGCCATTTTCTTGTCATAATCTTACACGTTACATTACGCCGAATGCGGGCAAGTTGATCATGCACTCATCGACTTGATGATCGTGAAATTTCTGTCCTCGCCTGACCAGGGAAACGAAATAGTCAATTCAAGCCAGAACTAAACAGTTATCTGCTGCCACTCATTCGAGCTTTACATGAAACATTATATCACACTAGCTCGATCGTCTGCTGGCGTAGTGGCTACGGTTCGATCGTGTTCGTCTGCTAGGTACGTACGGTGTGGTTTGTTTACTTATCTTCTGTGGGTTTTGTGCAGAAATTATACGTTACAATAGTCTATTATGACTATTTTCGATTAGTTTTTTATATCTAATTAAACTTTTTGCATGCTTTAATGCCATCCTTTTGCCACGATCTAGCGATCATCACTCCTCAACACAGACCCGAAATATACCCCAACATATAGCACCGGAAGTTATGTAACCTACCATCATGGCTGTGCTGCTAATTACCATATGACCACTGCCCCTAGTTGCGCAGTCCCAGCGCTTGAAAGCGCTGGACGGCAGCAGCGCTTGCGCCGCTCAAACGCTTTGCTAAATTTCCCGCTCATCACCGCTTGCAAGCGCTGACGAGACGATGGTGCAAGCGGTGATGAGCGGGAAATTTAGCGAAGCGTTTGAGCGGCGCAAGCGCTGCTCCCGTCCAGCGCTTTTAAGGCCAGCTCCAACCCATAGGCAAGCAAATCTGTAATATTACTTGCAGGATTCTGATTTTTGGTGAGTTTGAAGATGGTGGTAAGAGCTTTCAAAATCCACCCAAAAAATATTTCTAGGTCAAGGTCATTTGGGGGGAAAAAAGCAGATGTAGCTAAAAATAGCACATCTTTAGAACACTGATATCTGTGGAAATATATTGGTGATCTGCATGAAAACTTGTTACAATATAATTTAGATTATGATAATGAAGCCCTGTCACTTTCTTTGTTCTGAACAAAAAATTAAAATTTTCACATAATTTTAATCAATATACGTACGAAATTAGACAATTTTAAACGGGTTTTCTTCCACATAAGGTTTCACATTTCACTTGAAAATGTCTGTATTGTAATGAATTTGCTAGGGTTTCATTATAAATCTCTTTTGAGTAAGCATGCAAATTTTCAGGATGATTAAAAGCACACATACAAAGTTATCTTCCATTAAAGGTCAACACAAAGCAGAAAAAAAGAGAAACCGAGAAAATCAGGTTCAAAGTCTTTATTACATCTGAAACACATCAAAGTGTCCAGCTAGTGAGCCCCTGCTTCATAGGAGCTGTCCCCACCCTTTGTGGAATACATTGCAAGCTTTCTCTTCTTCCTTTCCTTTTTGGCTGACTCTGAGGTTTGTCTCTCATACCTCTTCATTCTCATTTTGTCAAGGCGGTCAAATGCAATTTTGTCTCTGTACTTAGCAAATGACTCATCACTGACTGGAGGTGGCATATTCATGTTGGAAAAAAATTCTTTCCCTGTTCAAAATGGCACCCTATGCTGAACATGGACAATGCAAATCTCATATTCAAATGGTCCAGCTTTGTATTTGACAGTTTGAAATCTGCACCACATGCATTACAGGCAATTTGCAATGTGAAAGACAGTCCCACTCTTTGCTCAGACACACTATAGTCTGTACTTCCACAGCCTTCAGTCCTGCAGGGAAATGTTTGGATAAAGTCTGTTAGTACTTCAATGTCTATCAGTCTGTAGCCTGTTGAGTCTGCACTCCCACCTTCTGCTGATGTTGATGGTGTTGCTCTCCCACCTCCTGCTGATGTCGATGGTGTTGCTCTTCCACCAACTGTTGATGTAGAGGCCACTGGTTTAGCCTCTTGTTTCTTGGAGGAGACCTCTACATACTGGTTTCCTCTGAAAGCCCTTGATTTCCCCTTTTTCTTCTTGCGTGGAACAGGCTGTGCTTCATCGCCCCTTCTTGTTGACGTTTTGCGAGGCATCCCCCTTTTCTTCTTGGGTGGAGGAGGCTGTGCTTCATCACTCCTAGTTGACCTTTTGCGAGGCATCTGAAAAAGCATACATACACCAATAAGTAAACAAATTCAAAACCAATAGTTCAGCGAACAAAGAGGACTAAACACACTATTAAAACTCATTCCTAGATGCTTTCAGTAATTATTCGATCAACATCACCAACCACAACAATTCTGTAAACTGAATACTTGAGACTGACGGCACGTACGGAATCCCGTCTGAATTTGCAGCGAAGTTGTCGACTCAGGTCAAGAAACTGAATCATTGAGATCGAAGAATGCAAGCTTGTTTATCAACTTATACACCACTGTGGAATATCTTTAGGAAATGCAAAGTAATACATACCTGTCAAGAAGGTGATTTGCGGCCAGAAAGTAATTCCATGAAGTGAATTCAGTCAGAATTCATGAGCGCGTTCGGCGTTCGTCGGTGTAGAAGTGATCTAGCAAGACGGCGAAGAAAGCTGCCTGCTGATTGGAGGATTCTATTCAGGGAACCAATCAGAGAACTGCTTTCATACAGGCTCTCCAAAAGAAGAATTCTGACGAAAAAAGTATCGAAATCGGTTGCATAGTTTTCGAGATATGACATTTTCTGTTTCTTGCATAATTAATGAGCTTTTAAAAGCCACACCCCCTTGATTTAAAAAAATGATTTAAAAATAATTCGGTAAAATGTTTAAGTTTCATATTTTCTGAAATGGTTTGTGCTTGGATGAAGATGACTTCCGTGCCAAAAAACGAAAATCGAGTTTATTCATGAAAATGATGATTTTGGGAGGGTTGGAGCTAGCTTTAAGCGCTGGGACTGCGCAACTCGGGGCTAGTGAACTCTTCTCCGGCCATTCGCCGTCATTCGGTCAAATGTCCGGCTGATCGGCATTCCCAGCGATCGACACGGAATGCGAATCTCGATGAGTCTTGCAGAGACAAATGCGTGAAAAATCCGGGGAAATTCGTAAAATAAAAGGGATTGTCGACATCAATGAAGCAGAAATCGCCGCAACAATCATGCCACGCCGCTTAATAATAATACAGACGGCGACACGCTCCAACGAAGTTCACGTACGTGTGAAGTGTGCGACCTCTGACCGGAAAGTGTAAAATAGAACAAATACAAAACAAACTAAAATCACACTGAGTTTCAAATATAAAAACAAAGCATTGCACACTATTCATATAAGTAAAAAAAGTTCCGAAACTATTCCTCACGAAGTTGGCCCACGAATGCCGGTGAGGCAATATGGCGCAGAATGGAGAGCTATGCACGGGAGATTTATCTTTTCGGTGTTGTACAATAAATTGCGGTAAAATACTTACCCCTCAACATAACTTCTATCAGCAAGGAAGTTGTTCAGCTGTTCCTGGCCAGCCTTGCTCTTCAGATCACCAAAGCCCATGACTTTTTAAACGTCAGAATGTAGATCACACGTGGAAGCGACAGAATCTACAAGATGATCAGTCGTGGAAAGGCTGAGTTCCGAGGACGGGGTTTAAAAAACCCATGAAACGAAAATTTTGAATCTGCAAGTATATATATTTTATCGTATAAAATATATTATTATGAAATCTTTGTATGCAAAGAATTAACCAATTATATAAGGAAAACACATTCACAAAAATTGACTTTCTTTCGTTTTGTGTTCAGTTCTCTCAACTTGTTATAACCCGACTTCGCCATACCGTGTCATTGAAACTTTCGTAAGTGCCCTGAAAGGTGAGACAAATATAGTGTGTGGTGAGAGTGCGATCGTTTCGATTAGAACATTTCATTTTGGAAATTGATTTGGTTTTTGTCGGCATATATGATTAAACGGAGTCAAGCTTGTCCCGTCTGCTGGCGTGTCTGAGGAGCGATGGAGGACATAGCCCCCAGTCGCACCGGTCTCTGCCACACCGAGAGATTCGCTAGCAACATATCGCACATGTGTACATGCATCGATCTCGCCCGTTAGTTCACCGTATCAAAGACGACTTTTATTCATTGGTCTGTTCGTTTTTTCAGCATCTGTGCGTTTGGTGTGCTCGCTACATGTGTATTCATTGCATCGTTTCTGCAGTCACCTTAGAAATGTCCTTAGATTTAGACAAGATGCTGCAGTACCCGCTTCCATATCATTGTTGCATAGTTCTCGTCTCCAAAGCTGACATCTCGTTGCAGTAACGTTGGTGAACACAAAATTCAGCACTTCGGCCCTCATAAAGCGCCAAACCGTGTGAGGCGATAGGCCTGAAATGTAAATGCAGTTGAGTACAGCCTGAGTCGATAGTATACATTTTTTTTTTAACGGCATAATATCGAAGGTATGTGTTGCACGTATGCATAATACAGATCTATTGGAAACTTTTTCTTCAGTTTTCAATTATCAATCTGTTGAAGATAGTTACAATATTGTTTCAGAAATCATTTAAATCAGTTAATGTCACATCAGTGTAATTAGCAGGAAAAACAATACGATGAAATATGTTTGGGAAACATGCGGCTAAAGACAGCTATTGCTCCCAGAGTCACCGGCTTCTGATTGGCCACTTCGTGTCACGTGACTGTGGTGGTTTCGTCTGCTCGAGTACTTCCAGCGGCGAAACCCGGGTAATCTGTCAGTCCGTGCCTTCAACTTTGGAAGCATCTTATCTTAGTCGATAGCTGTCTTTAGCCGCATGTGGAACTGGGCAAAGACACACCAACACAACATTGCCATCTATTTTGGGCGCGGAGTAAATTTATTCTCGATAGTTGACGTTTTGTGCGAGGCACAGCAAGATGAGTTTTCTCGGGGTGCAGGCCGTCGGTTAGACTCACAACTGATATCGGGAAATACGTGTTTGCACTGTTCTTGGTCGTGTTGACTAGATCTTAACTCTGAAAGGCGATGCTGACATGATGGAGCAATCTTACAGCACCTTGTAAAGTCTTCCCGTGTTGGAAAAGTGGCCAATCAGAAGCCGGTGACTCTGGGAGCAATAGCTGTCTTTAGCCGCATGTGTTTGGGAAGGGTAAACAATTTGTATGGGAAGGGAAACACAGTACACCACATATTCAGGCTCTCAAACCTGTATTGTTAAGAGACTATTAGAAAGAAAGTTCATCACGGATATTTAAAAGAAAAGAAAACGCACAATACAGAAACATCCACTGATTCAGGTATCATAGATCTATACTATGTTACATGCAGTCTGAATTCGGCAACAGGTGACAGATGAGATGAATAACATTCTAAAATCTGAAAGTGATTGCAGCTTTTGTTGAGTTGAAAGTCTGTTCTGAAATGGAACCTGAAGTTCGGGTCATTGAATCGGGTTTTACTGTCAGATTGCTTCCCTTTGGCTGCCTCTTTGTTGTGTTGTATGCACAGTCTTTTGTGTAAGCCATTCTGTTGTGTAAGGGTGTTGTTTAACACCATGGCACGGTAATTTCTCCTCTACTGCCTTGGCAGCTTAAAACAAGTTACTCCTTATACACTAGAGAAAGTTGTACAGGTAATGTTTTCTTCCTCAAGTCTCACCATCTATGTATGACGATACTCTTTCATGAAAGGAAAGAGGAGTGGGTGGTGAATCTGTGTGAGTATAATTGTATGATTAGTATGGCCTAAACAAACTTGTTTATTTCTGGTCACCTGACCAACCCTAAATTTGGCCACTGATATATTCTATTAAAAAATTGACTGTAGTAAAAATACACACACACATAAATTGTAGATACATAAAATGTGTGAACCCTTCTCTTGAATCAATAATAATTTCATTTAAATTGTATGTGTGAAATGCCATTTTACTAGTGTATGAAACTTCAGTTGTTTTTTGTATATGAAAAGTTGTTTGTAAAATTACATGTCTATGAAACGGCTACCTTCCTTTGAACTTAAAAAATCCCAACTACCTACCGTATTTATTTATTTATTTATTTATTTATTTATTTATTTATTTATTTATTTATTTATTTATTTATTTATTTATTTATTTATTTATTTATTTATTTATTTATTTATTTATTTATTTATTTATTTATTTATTTATTTATTTATTTCATTGCCATGTTAACTGAAACAAACAATATTTTTCCCCTAATATATTTTTTTTATAATTGCTGTTGTGCCCAAAGTATGTGTTCTAACTTTGTGAAGTCACACTGTAACTTGCATAAAGTGTCTTTGTATAATCTAAATTTTCTTGTGTAGTGTCGAGATTATGAAGATAATTTTCTTTGGGATTTGAATTCAGGAACCTTCTCTGTTAAAGTTAAGATGTCATCTCCAAACCAACATTTTTCGTGTTAAAGGTTCCACACAGCCTTTGAGGGCTGATGGGCAGTGGGACTCGATTTAATGAATTTCATGTGACTGATTAGATGAATTGTACTAGACTTTACTGTCATGGAGAGTTTTAATATCTTGATAAAGACGGGTGTTTATTAACGTTGTGGCCTAGTTATATAGCCTACAAGGCTCAAAGGCACTTAAAATCTATCCATCTATCCATCCATCCATCCATCCATCCACCCACCCATCCATCCATCCATCCATCCATCCATCCATCCATCCATCCATCCATCCATCCATCCATCCATCCATCCATCCATCCATCCATCCATCCATCCAAACCAACATGTAGTATGAATAGCATGAGTGTTCTGAAAGCATTATCACCGTCAATTTGCATGATTACTTGTCAAATCATTGAGCAATTTTCCCCTTCACATCTTCAGATTTCAGAAACATCCCCATTTGCATTGATAGCTTGAAGCAGAAGTCTGAATCAAACCTTTTTCCCCTTACATGAGCCCCCTGTGAGTTATTGGTCAGAATAGATCAACAGCATCTCCCTTCATGATTCGTAAGAGGCGAATCACTAGGTCTAGGGATATCATGATTTGCACTTATTCTAAACTATTCTAGTGGTTCATGCTCATTGGCCTTACATAGTTTGCAAAGGCTGATGGGTCATAAACATCCATCCATCCATACATCCATCCACCCACCCTCCCATCCATCCATCCACCCACCCACCCAACCACCATCCACCATCCCACCCATCATCCTACCCATCATCCCATCCATCATCCCATCCATCAATCCATAATAATTTCACACTAGTAGTAACAGATGGAATCATGCAGACTGGCATCCTGAGTGTGCAGGGAGCTCTCTAAGAGTGCCGCAGTCTGTTGCAGGATTGATCATGCTGCGGCTCTGGCCCCTCCACCGGGCTGTCAAGCCCCATGTGGCAATCCTTGCAGGAGGTGAGTCCAGCACTGGTCTAGTGCATGTGCACTTGTCACAGTGAGAGTGGTAATGACTAATGGGGGTGGTTGTGGTAGTAGAAGACAAAATGGCTGTAGTGGTGGTGGTGTGAATAGTGGGAGTGCTACCAAATGGATAGTGGAGCCTTAAAAAATAAAGTTTCCCTTTCCTAACCTTGTCTGAGGTGATCTTTTAATTGCACATTTTTATTCAGTGGAAGTATGGCCTTGAATGGCTTTAAAGGCTGATGAACCCTTGGGCTCCATTCACCTTTCCCTAAGTGCCTTGTCGGTGATGAGGGAAATCGAGATGTGAAATTTTGCCCTATCGCCCTTCATGCTTTTTCATGTTTGATGGTTCTGCACAGCCTTTGCTGGCTGATGGGCAGTGGGACTCGATTTGATGGATTTTATGTCACTATTTAGGTGAATTGTTCTAGACTCGACTGTCGCGGAGAGTTCTAATAACTTGGCGGAAGTGGGTGTTTCTAAACGTTGTGGCATTATTTAGCCTACAACTAGGCTGATAGGCCCTTAAACTCCATCCATCCATCCATCCATTCCCTATCCTACAGAAATATCAGCTTGGAGCTACTACATGAATTGAGTTGCACTTTTTCACTTTGAAGTATTCTTGATGTTCTACCAAATGTGCATTGTTGGATCTACCTACAATGGGTAAGTTGTGTGACTGAGCAAGAAACATGCTTATTGATTATGAATATTCTGAGAGTTTTGCTACATATCGCTCAATTTTACAATTTGACCCCATGTAAATTAACTGTACATGGGAGAAATATGTTTAGTTGTCTTTTGGTCATGAAAAACATAAGTCTTCACCCTTCTTTCCTAGGTCCACTTTTTGACTCACATGCGAAGCAAAAATGAGTCTATGTACTCACCCGTTTCGTCCGTCCGGGCGTGGTGTCGTCCGTAAGAAACTTTAACGTTGGATTTTTCTCGGAGACTATTAAGTCTATCTACACCCAATTTGGCATGATGGTGTATGATGACAAGGCGTCAAAAAAACATACACAGTGACTTGACCTTGCTTCAAGGTCAAGGTCGCAGGGGCCATAAATGTTGTCTAAAAAACAGCCATTTTTTACATTTTCCCAATTTTCTCTGAAGTTTTTTAGATTGGATACCTGATCTATATATGGTGTATAGGGCAAAGTAATCCCTATCTTTTGATACCAGTTTGATTGACCTTGCTTCAAGGTCAAGGTCACAGGAGCTCTTTAAAGTTGGATTGTATACATATTTGAAGTGACCTTGACCCTGAACTATGGAAGATAACTGTTCCAAACTTCATAACATTGTAGTAAACATGTTATACTTTCATACTAGGTCACCCGTGTCGTCTGTCCGGGCATCCGGTCCGGGGATCCGGGCGTCCTGTCATCCATAAAAAAACTTTAACGTTGGATTTTTCTCAGAGACTATTAAGTCTATCAACACCCAATTTGGTATGATGGTGTAGGATGACAAGGCGTCAAAAAACATACATAGTGACTTGACCTTGCGTCAAGGTCACAGGAGCTCTTTAAAGTTGGATTGTATACATATTTTGAAGTGACCTTGACCCTGAACTATGGAAGATAACTCTTCCAAACTTCAAAACATTGTAGCACACATGTTATACTTTCATCATAAGACACAATTGGTCACATATCATCAAGATCAAGGTCACTTTGACCCTTATGAAATGTGACCAAAATGGGGTAGTGCACCACTAAAAGTGACCATATCTCATGGTAGAAAGTGCCAATAAGCACCATTGTGCTTCCTATGTCTTGAATTATCAGCTTTGTGTTGCATAACCTTGGATGATCTTGACCTTGGGTCAAGGTCACATGTATTTTGGTAGGAAAAATGTGTAAAGCAGTTCTTAGTGTATGATGTCATTGCTAGGTTTAGTTGTTGGACCTTGAAGGTCCCCTGAAGGTCAAGGTCATGTAAAGGTCAAGGTTATGTAAAGGTCAAGGTCAAGCATGTGAATCCTATGGGCTTTGCCCTTCTTGTTTTCTTTAGAGGTGGGGCACTAAGTATGGATTGCATTGCAATATGCTTACAAGATTAAACATATTTATTACTTCACTGAATCAAGTGCTCACTTGAGATTTCCTTCCCTGACCCTAGGAAGTGGCTTGAAGTCTGGCTTGAGATGCTATATAAGAATGAGACTTGTGAAACATGCTAGTTGGTTTTGCCAGGTATTGCAAAGAGCCGAGTAGAACTATATGTGTCATGGTTTCCATTTCATGGATAGCATTAGTAATTTGGAATGTGTTAATTGTCTTGCAGCTCGCACTTACTCCACACCACCACCACCGGCACCAGAGAAGGTCGAGGTCTTCGTCAATGACAAGCAGGTCTTTGTGGAACCAGGAACAACACTGCTGCAGGTGAATGTCTGAAGAGACTTGTCTCTAGGAGCTGTGGGAGTTGTTTGCCCCATCACTGCCCTTGGTCACATGAATGTCACTTTGCAGTGGTTGGATTTCAAAATCCAACCAGACATCAACTGTAGCAATGGATATTTAGGGTTACCCAGAAACAAATCTAATGGGTTGATGACGATGATGATGATGATGATGATGATGATGATGATGATGATGATGAAGAAAATGAAAAAGGTAATCTTGACAGGATTGCATGCCTGTTCGAGCTGAATTTTGAAATGCAACTACTGTAGTCAAGATTGCATTGGCTTTTGATACTTGCTAGTTTTATGGTTGTGAAACACTTCATGACAGTTATTCTGCAGGGCCTGTATCCAGAACGGCGAGTTATTTTAACCCTGACTTATCTCTAAACTCAGACGATTCCAACTCTCTGTTCCACTCTCCCTTGGCTGGAAACCAGTATATATAGCAAAGCGCAACCTAGGATCCTCTGACGAGCGTACCTTATCTAACCGATCAAGATAACCCGGGGTTAGGGGATAAATCGAGTGTGAAAAAGATAAATCGCCGTTCTGGATACAGGCCCTGAACAATATGGGCTGTCCCTTTCCTGTTCATGAAGTTTACCACACATAGTCATATCCAAGTCAGTTAAATTCTTATCTGAAACATTCTTTGTTGACAGTGTAGCTATGTGACCATGTTCCTGAGAGGATGAAATAATTTCAGGCCTGTGCCGAGGCTGGCATTGAAATTCCTCGCTTCTGCTACCATGACCGCCTCTCCATTGCCGGCAACTGCAGGATGTGCCTGGTGGAGGTGGAGAAGTCACCCAAGGTGAGCTTTGAAGAGTTTGAATTTTCATTGTTTCAACTGATGTCTGCCATGTTTCTGTTTTAGCAGCTCTACAAGAGAGTCTGTTGCCTCAGCTGAAGTGCCTCCACAGCCCATGACTTATGGAGCTCGTAGCCACTTTCCTCCCACTTTCCCCCTTTAGAGTCTTTAAATTAGCATTGCCAGAAAGTTTTTCATGTGTTTGCTTAGGAAATGGGCTCTGGATTGATGGAAGAGCTTTTGTTGGTAACATGAATTCATACCCCCTGCATCATCTGGAATGCTATGTCTTCATGGCTTGAAGCTCACCAGGGTAGTAATCTTGCAGCTTGCCCCCAAAAACATGTGTATTAATTTACAATAATGACCTGTGTATCAATGCTCATTTCTTCAACAGCCAGTGGCATCCTGCGCCATGCCAGTGATGAAGGGAATGAGGGTGAAGACAGACTCCCCCATGACCAAGAAAGCAAGGTAGGTACTTATTTACATGTCTACCTAGGAAATGTATATATTGAGGGGGAAATACAGGAGCAGTCAAGCATTTTGCTCTTTCTGTGAAAGTAGGAATGTGGTGGCTACAAGATACCAGCAATTGCTATCTTGCAGGCTACATCAGAAATGTTTTGTAAAAGGGACCTCTTCTGTGATCACTAATGGTTTTCTTGGCTCTTTTCTTTTTCCCCTTCAACATGCACAGTTGCCTCAACTGGAAAGCATCTTGTTGTTGAGAACACTATTTTTTTTCCTAGGGACAAAAATTGGAGCTCTCACTGTGTGGCTCCATGCTATTGACCCATCCACGCCACGCCCCTTTCTCGCTGTAGCTCATGTGGTATCACATGCAGGCGGCAAAATGGCTCCACACGAACGCCTACTGACTCGTTACGTTGTATTCCGGACAGCATTTGTGTCTCATTTTTGCCAGACAGTGAGAAGATTTCTCAGACTGTGATAGACAGGGGTATGAATAAATACTACTCATGTTATTTAAACGAAATTCAGATCTATGAGCAAGATGATTCAACGGTGGAGGTGACAGCTCGGGAAGTTGCATTGATAAGAAAGAAATTTACCAACCACGCTCAATTCGACTGTGATATCAGACTGATAGACAGGGGTATGAATAAATACTACTCATGTTATATAGACGAAATTAAGATCTATGAGCAAGAGGATTCAACGGTGGAGGTGACAGCTCGGGAAGTTGCATTGATGAGAAAGAAATTTACCAACCACGCTCGATTCGACTGTGATATCAGACTGTGATAGACAGGGGTA
>JAWQFJ010001643.1:0-2500 GCA_034096865.1 Theodoxus fluviatilis
CCCTCCTCTCTCTCTCTCTCTCTCTCTCTCTCTCTCTGTGTCTCTGTCTCTCATGTACTTTCACTATGAGAAAAAATTAAATCCCATAAAACCCGTACTTAATAACAACAACACACACATACACACGTATACAATACACACACACACATACACACACATACGCACACACACACACACACACACACACACACACAAACAAACAAACACACAAACGCAAACACACAAACGCGCACGCGCGCAAGCGATATGAAACATTCACAATGGGCAAAAAGCTGTTGCAGCCGTGCCAAACAAGACTAGAGGGCAGTCCAGGGGGGGGGGGGGGGGGGGGGGGGGGGCATACCAGGGCTTTGAATAAGAACGATACGCCACAGAAAGATAGCTCAGGGGTATGGTGCATCCGGGACAGCTGCACTACATGTCATTATGAAGTACAGAACCCTCGTAACATTCTAGTTCACTAGAGACTTCGCCTACCGGCGAAAGTGTCTCTAGCCCAGTTGACATCACGTGATGGAAGGTTTTCCTCCGAAATACGCAAATAGAGGTCACACGAGAGGCTTGTGGGATAGCCGATCTGCTCCCTGACGTACGCCTAAATTAGTTCTAAGACTATTTCGCACAAAACTCGTAACTTACTCTTGTTGAGGCAATAAACAAGCGTTTATTCGATGAAATAACATGTTTGTGTTGAAATGGAAACCAGTTTTAACATCTGAATTATTTTTGTAAAAAGTGGAGAAAAAATTAGGCTATCATCAGAACGAACTATTTTTGGCGCAATGCTGTAATGCGAAGGGGCAAGTCTATTACGCATTCATTGCAAACTGTGCCAGTCAATACTGACTCGGGTTCACAGAATGCCCTCGTAAAGGCATTTTGCTCAATGGCAGTGGATGGCCTATCTGCATTATCTAAATCGCCCGAGATGTTTGAAATGTAGACATTTCATTCTTATGCAATGCATTTCCATATTCCATCGTAAAAGCATTATTTTACAAGGATGAACTTCCCAAAGCGGATGGGTCGTTTGAGGCAAGTTTATTTTTTAATCAACATAATGATTTTTCAGTGGCCGAGTATAGTCATCGCGCTTGACCTGACATCGCGTGCGGCTCATTGGTGCCGCGTTCGAAGCTGCGCGGATTCTTACATTGCTTCTCCACATCCAGGGGTAAAACGGGTACCAGTGAGGGGTCAGTTGCAAAATTGTTAAAGTTAACTGTGGCGCGTTCATCCGCAGCCTAGTTGCATGCTCCCCAGTGAGTTGAGATGGTGTTGGACATGGAGTGATAGAAAGAGATAGCCGGATGATCATGGGTAAATGTGTGCGATTTGAGTACCATTCAATGAGTGGAACAGTCACGGTATAAAAAATAGCACTTTTACCTTTATCTTTATTAAAAGTATATTCCATCCCCCCACCCCCCCGCCCCGCCCCCACCCCCCACCCCCAAATTGCAAGTCAGATCAAAACGTGAAAGTTATTATCATATCCGTGGCAATACGTAACACATCCCAGTCGATTAAAAGATACTGTTTATTGTAAAATGGATTTGAACCACTGTATTACATTTTTCACAACCGTATAGCGGGGCGTGATTGAGATCAAACTGATGGTGAAAGGCAAGGGGTGGGTGGCGCGGTGGTGAAGGGAGAATGAGAAGTGGGAATGGTAATGAATGAATGAATGAATGAATGAATGAATGAATGAATGAATGAATGAATGAATGAATGAATGGAGTTATACGGTCTATCATCCTTTATTGGCAATGTAAGGCTATCGATCACGAACGATCATTAAAAATGGTAGAGTAAGATTTTCCATTTTGTTAGCCTCTTACAAATCGCGCACGGAGAAGCTTCGGGTCGATTTTTACCCTCAACCGGCCCGTGGTGGGGGCGGGGGTGGGGTGGGGTTGGGTGGGTTGGGTGAGGTGTGGAAGGACAGGGAACTGTGAGAGCTTCCTGATATGAGATAACTGACAGCACAGATAATGACAGCACTCTAAGGTCAGAAAGGGTTAGAGCTGGATGGGTGAAAACAGGGACACTCTGTCGAGCAGTGATAACGCTCTTTAGCATGTGACAAGGGACCCATCTCACAAAAGTATTCCAATTCTAAAACTCATCTAGGAAGACCTGGGGCGCTGGTGGGTGCAGTAAGTTGAAGGGGCTTTGCTAGTGTACGTATGGAATCAAACACACACACACACACACACACACACACGCACGCGCGCGCGCGCACGCACGTACCCACGAACGTATGCACATACACACCCACGCGCACATACACGCACGCACACACACTCACTCTCACACACACACACACACACACACACACACACACACACACACACACACACACACACACACACACACACTCAACACATTAATTTCTTTTCAGGCTCAAGGGGTACATTCAAAACTGCACGTGACCTTGTAGGCTATACATGATTACCTTCTAGAATGGTGGGGTGAAGTTTTATGGCCTTTCAGC
>JAWQFJ010001643.1:7500-17500 GCA_034096865.1 Theodoxus fluviatilis
GGCGTAAAGCAGGGGGCAGTTGAGTCCCCGATAATATTTTGTCTATATATGGAATGCATCGCAGATTACATCCGTAGACATGGGCCACACGGGGTGCACTTACTACCTCGGTCGATAAAGATTTTATTACTTATCTTTTCAGATGATGTCTTATTACTCTCCACCACACCAGTAGGCTTGCAGCGTCAAATAGACAACTTGCATTGTATATCTAATGCACTCGGCTTAACTGTAAACATCGATAAAACCAAAATAATGGTATTTCTGGGCCGAGGCGAAAGATGGAACTTGGGATGGACAGAACTGGAAGTAGTTAACCAGCACAAGTACCTCAGTTTTACATTCACAACAAAGCTGTCTGTGGCTTCCACCCTGGACACTCAGGTGGTAAGGGCCAAGAAGAAAACTAATCAGTTGCTAAAAAACATGTGGAGTCTTAACACTCTCAACACAAGTGTTTTCTTCCAACTATATTATTCCGAGGTGCAACAGTCCTTGCTGCATGCCTAAGAGTTGTGGGGACTAGAAAAGAGAAAATGTATAGAAAGGGCTCACCTATTTGCATGCAAACGGTTTTTGAATGTTGATGTAAAATCCTCCAGTACTATGTCTCAATTCGAATGAGGTAGATATCCACTACATATAAACGCGACTGTACGCCCGGTGAAATATTGGCTTAAATTATGTAAGATGAAATCGAGCAGGCTGCCAAGGCAGGCCTATTTAATGTTACACAGAGCAAATGACACTGAAAGGCTTAACTGGACAAAATCAATAGAGCTTTGTTTATCAAAACTCGGTTACGCATACCTGTGAATAAATGGTGGCACCAACAATGATAGAAGTTTTATTCGAGCACTTAAACTGAGACTACGAGATTGTTGCCGACAAGATTGGAACTCGAAAATCGCGAGTAGCGATCGTTTTACTCTGTACAGTTCCTTTAAAACAATATTTCAATGCGAAAGCTACCTGAATTTTATTAACATAAAACAGGTCAGGGATGCATTTGCACGTTTCCGTCTTGGGAACAATGCTCTCAGAACGAACGTGAGATGTACAGATCAAATCTCCAATAAAAACTGTCCATTCTGTAGAGAAACTGAGGACGAATGTCATTTTATGTTGGGCTGCTTTGTATATACGATATTAGAAATATATATCCTCAAGTATACTAAAAAAAACTAAGAAATGGAAATGTGGCACACCTTTTGGACGGGGATGACTGTAGAAAAACCCGTGATGTAGCTATGTACATATATTATGCATATAAACGGCGTATGGATAAGCAAGAACAGTCTCAAAGCAAAACTAGCATGCACTGCAGGTGAGAGAACCTATTCTGGCAACAAACAACTTGTATCAACCACATTATGTATTTTGATGTTGTGTTTCATTTTATTGATATTAGCTAAGCAGCCAGAAAATAATTTTTGAAATGCACATAGTCTTGATTATCTATTGTCTGAACTCCCTTTCTGACTTGTAGTTGCCCCGTAACATCCATGTTTGGATGTACTTTTTAATGCGAAGATGGATCGTTGGTCTTAATGTCTGTCTCTCTGTCTCTGTCTCTCTCTGTCTCTCTCTGTCTCTCTCTGTCTCTCTCTCTGTCTCTGTCTCTGTCTCTCTCTCTGTCTCTGTCTCTGTCTGTCTCTGTCTGTCTCTGTCTGTCTGTCTGTCTGTCTGTCTCTCTCTCTCTCTCTCTCTCTCTCTCTCTCTCTCTCTCTCTCTCAATCCTCCCCCTCCTTGTTGATAATGTAATTAAATTAAAACTTGACGAAGGCAATTGACCGGTTTCTAATGCCCATAGATTCAATATTATACTTACGAGTATGATTTTGTCAAGATATTTAAATATATTAAGTACTAACCAAATGCATGTACAGTGTGTCTTTAGGACAACTTTGCCTCTCAATCTGTACATTGGTTCCTTATGGTCAACTTCTTTGCCGATTGAGAGTTTTCGCCTGTCCATACGTTTATCGATTCTCAACTCGCAGCACTTAATCGACGAAATTCCTCATGTCCGTAATGTTCATATCTGTCTTGTACATATCGGTTTTTGTTGTATTGAAATTATACGATTCTGTTTTATATATGGACATTTATGTTTTTGTTTTAGTTTTTCCTTTGCCATAGAATGGCACGTTTAGTTGCATCTTCTGTACTGTATTCATCTTAGGGGGAGGTTCCAAGGTGACAAAAGTCAAAATTTTTCAAAATTTCCCATGTTTGGGTTAAGATGTATTATGTTAGTGCACTCACTCCTCTACACTCTCCAAGTGTCACGTTTTCTGATATAGGACGAAAAACAAACATTTAAAGCAGTTTTGAGGGAGGGGGTGATTGAAACAAAAGCCTAATTAATTATGCATAATGGAACAGAAGTCGTTTCTCCGCTTCTGCTCAACATATCTACGAAAATAAAGTACCGTTGGAAAGCTCTCGCCCAGCTCTACATGCACCTTGTGAAAGTGTTTACTTCATAGAAGAAAGGTTTTCATTGGTTCTTCAAATAAAGGTTCATATAGTAGTGGTGTTGGAGGCAGCCAATCAAAGCACGGCTTTCAGACTGCCTTGGCTCCGGGCTTGTAAACAACGGTTCTGCACGCGCGCGTCTAAATCTCAGGCGATTCTGATTAGCACAGTGTAACTGCTCGAAGAATTGATACTGATTTGATTGAAAATCATGGGGAAACGGAAGAAAATGTCAGATTATAGGCCATGCAAACGTAGATTTAGAGGAAATCAACACGAAGCGGTGATAAATGAAGACGGAACTAGTTCAACTGCAAACGATGCGAGCTTCACACATGAAGTTTGCACTTCTCCTTGTTCTCGCCCCCCACCCGCTCCACAACCAAGCCCAAGTACTTCTTCCTCTACCAAGCTCCAGAACGTGGAAAGTGAATGCAACTTGACAGGTGATAGTGAAATTACTGGATTTCGATTTGTGGACAGTGAACTGCTGGTGAAGTTTGTGTCTTCACTTCTCTGCCCGAACTGCAAACAGCCCATCGGTAGGAACAAGCGACTTTCTTGTGTTTCGGAGAAAAGAATTTCCCTTGCCTCTGTGTTCACTTTTGAATGTTCTTGCAAACAGACTGTTAGTATGGACACTTCCAAACGTGTAGGCAAGGTATATGAAGTCAACAGACGTTTTCCTCTTGCTGTGTATAGCATTGGAAGACACTACACACATGGAAAGAAATTCCTAGGGAACATGAACATGCCACCACCTCCTCACAAGAACAGTTGGGCTTTGCACACAAAACAGCTTGTGAAAGCAACAGAAAATGTGGCTGAAAGAAGTAAGAGGAAGGCAGCTGAGGAAGCCAGGAGTGCTGCAGAGTCATCAGACATCACTGTGTCTTGTGATGGAACCTGGCAGAGGAGGGGGTTCAGCAGCAAGAATGGAGTTGTGACAGTGATGACAGTGAATGGTCCTTCATCCAAAGTTATTGACACTCAAGTTCTGTCCAACCACTGCACATCTTGTGCTCAACAGAAGAAGAAAATCCATGAAGCAGACTTTGCAGAGTGGAAAAGAAAACACAGTGATTCTTGTGAGAAAAACCATGAGGGATCAGCTGGCAGCATGGAGCCTGCAGGAGCTCAGCACATCTTCAGGCAATCCATAAAGAAATATGGCTTGCAGTATACATCTTACTTAGGTGATGGTGACAGCAAGTCTTATTCATCTCTGAAGAATGCTGACCCACCCATCTATCCTGGCAAGAACATAAAAAATTGGAATGCTGTGGCCATGTGCAGAAGAGAATGGGTAGACAATTGACAAACAAAGTGAATGAGTTGAAGAAGGAAACCTATGAACACAATGGCAAGACTGTGAGGGGGATAGGGGGAAGGGGGGATTGACAAAAAAGGCAATCTTGAGGATCCAGGGACATTTTGGTGCTGCTGTCAGAAATAATGTGCAGAATGTACAGCAGATGAAAAGAGACATTTGGGCAATATGGGAGCATCGAACTAAGAAGCACGACAACTGTGGTGTCTGGTGCCCCTCCAAATCTGGCAAGGGAGATCCTAATAGGAATGCCTTACCCAAGTTTGTGTGTGATGCCATCAGGCCAGTGTTTGAGACACTCTCTGACCACACTCTTCTGGAAAGGTGCTCTCATGGTGGATCACAAAACACAAACGAGTCCTTCCACAACTTGATCTGGCAACACTGTCCGAAAGCAAGTTTTGTGGGCCGCACCCGCCTGTCCCTAGCTGTTGCAGAAGCAGCAATTGTGTACAATGATGGCCAGATGGGAAGGTTGGATGTTTTCAGAGAACTGGGCTTCACTCCTGGCCACTACACAGAACTTTGCCTCCAGCAACTGGACAAAGCCAGGATTGAAGGCTCGAAACTGCAATCCCTGACTGTGACAAAGCAGGCGCGCAAGTCAAGAGCTTTGAGGGAGGCTGACTCTCAGGAGGAAAGTGAGAATTTCTACCAGTCAGGAGCACATGAATAGGTCAGTTGAGTGATCCCTGAGTGTAGGTGTATGTTTGAGCCAAAAGACATGCTTGCAGGACATTAGATAGTGCATCTATCTCAGAATTTTGAGAACTTGAACACTAAAATTGCATTTTCTCTGTTTTCTCACATATTGAAGTGGCGTTACTGTTTTCAAGATTATTCTGCAGCTATTGATCAGAATAACTTCAAAACTTCAGCATTTTCTGGTTGCATCAGTATCTACAGGGGGTATCTCTCTAAAGGAAAATGGAGATATTTTCAACGTTTTGCCAAAGTTGTTATTTTTTTCTCTTTTTTTTCTTTCACAAAGTCAACATTTTGAAGCTTTCCATAGGCAAATAAGGCTAATAAGCCCCTATGCAGTAAATATTTATTGGGCAGGAAATGGAATGTAGACATGAACAAATGAAAGTTTGCAACGCTTATCTTTATGACAAGATCACTACCTTAGTCCCTCCAGCGTGGGGACATTGAAACAAATCCTGGCTGAACTTCAGCTCAACATCATCATTGTCGTCGTCATCGTCGTCGTCGTCGTTTGTCTCTTCCTTTCTTTGTCCTTCAATTGGGGGTAGAAGGAGGCGTGTGAGATTGGTACTTGGGAAACGAGCGTGCTGGGTCAGCCCCCGTTCCCCCTCCTCTACCCCCCGCTCCTCCTTTGTGACCCCCTCTGAGTGAATTGTCTTGAAGTCAGGGTGTTCCTGCTGAATGTAGAGGAAGAGAAAGTGCATGAGGGGATGGGAATACAAAGTGAAAATGAAGGAAATATAGATGGAAGAATGGATGATACTGGATAGGTGGATGAAGGGAGGGATGGCCCAATGGGTGGATGGAGAAAGGGATGGATGAATGTATATGTGGTTGAGTGAGTGAATGAAGGCATGTACCATAGGATGGATGGATGAATGAATGAACGAATATAATAAATAAATGAATGCATGAATGAATGAATTAATGAATAAATAAATGAATGAATGAATGAATGGAAAAGGAATATACGAGGAGGGGAATGGGGATGGGTGGAGAAAGGTAGGGATGGATGGATGAATGAATAGATAGAAGGACAGACAGATAAATGGATGGATGGTTAGAAAAAAAGACAAATTAACAGATGAATGGATGGATGGTTAGAAAAAAGAGAGATTAACAGATGATGGATGGATGGATGGATGGATGGATGGATGGACGGACGGACGGATGGATGGATGGATGGATGGATGGATGGATGGATGGATGGATGGATGGATGGATGGATGGATGGATGGATGGATGGATGGATGGATGGATGGATGGATGGATGGATGGATGGATGCATGGATGGATGGATGCATGGATGGATGGATGGACGGACGGACGGATGGACGGATGGATGGATGGAAAAAGGTACGAAAAACTTAAACGATCTCGTTAGCAAAAGACATAAATGAAGAGAGAGAGAGAGAGAGAGAGAGAGAGAGAGAGAGAGAGAGTGACTGAAATTTCATTTTACATTAAACTTCATAGTGTCAGCGTCTGCTTACTGCCTAACACATTTAATGCACCTCTTCTCATTGTCATTATGTAAGCTTGAGATTTTACTTAATGTTTCCATTTCATGTTGATTTTTCTTCCTTCATGTACGGGTAATAAGGGCTCATGCTCACATAATGGCTGTAACTACATGTTGGCATTGCATATCGCTTATTTCTATTAGACTATTACATTGTTTAAATGTGTATTATGTGTATCATGACCGGAGTAATATAGCCTCTTACAAAACGAGAAGTTCGACAAATGAAGAAAAGAAAGTCAATATCTGACCCTTTAAAAAAGAGTATATATCCAACGAGACTATTGAAGCAATTTTGTGCAAAATACAATGATACTAAGCACACAAAAAGATACAGTTCTTACATGTATGCATGCGATGTTTATATATTTATGCATCTCATATTTTATTTCAGTTAATGGCCTCAATCAAAGCAAATACCTTCTCTAGTTCTTTCAGGAGCGCGTCTTTCTGACGAAGGGAATTCTCAATCTCTCGTTGCAATCTTCTTAATTCGATCTTCTGATGGTTTTCCTGAGAATAATCAAATAACGAAAATCGAGCAAGAATCTCGATATCGTACCTGGTCACAGTCCAGTTCATTGTAATGGGGACCCTGCTCCTGTAACAAGCACGTTAGAAGTACGGCTTACCGGGAGGGATTTTGCGAGCGAATTTCAAGGGCAGACCAAAGAAAATCATCCAGGTTTTCATGTAGAAATCCTCCCTGCCCTTTAGTCACGTGTTTCAAAGTCATCCCCACTTTCTTCCTCTCTTTCCCCCCACCCCAGAGAGAGAGAGAGAGAGAGAGAGAGATAGAGGGTATGGGGGGGGGGGAGGTGGGGAGAGGGAGAGGGGAGGGGGGAGAGAGCCAGAGAATCTTAGTGTGGCAAGAGCTACTGTCACAAAATAATCACCACCCATGAGGCTCTCTTGATACAACGCTATCATATCTTTTATAGACAATATTTCCTTCGAAAATTTTATTATTGCCGTTGCACGACATCGAACAGATAGTTTTACAGTTAGGCAGTCACTACACGAGAAGCAGCGACCAAAATAGTTATAATATATTGGACTCATAGTGACTTGCGGGTCAACGTAACTGGGATAAAAGTATTGTTTCTAAATGAAATTGGTCTGTTTTAATTGTGAGGGCGATATACCTTTTCTGCCAGTTGGCGTTCGTTCTTTTCACAGAGGATGATGTCCAAAGCTTTTCGAGCGACCGAAAGAGTCTCCTTGTCGGTTTGGCCTGAAATATTTCAATCTATTATTTCCCTTTCTGTTTTGTTCTGTTTAATTTTTGGGATGTTTGTTGTTGTTGTTGTTGTTGTTGCTTTTAAAAATCTTATTATGGCGACATGTTGTAAGTATGCATTCTTTAACTTTCTCCCCCCCCCCCCCACTCTCTCTCTCTCTCTCTCTCTCTCTCTCTCTCTCTCTCTCTCCCTCCCTCTCTCTCTCTCATTCCCTCTCTCTTCTCCCCCCACTCTCTCTCTCTCTCTCTCTCTCTCATATAACCCCTCCTCTCTCTCTTTGAGTGTCTTTCTGAGTGTCTCTCTGTCTGACTGTCTGTCTCTCTCTCTCTCTCTCTCTCTCTCTCTCTCTCTCTCTCTGTGTGTCTCTGTCTCTTTCTGTCTGTCCGTCCGTCCGTCTTTCCGTCCGTCCGTTTGTCTGTCCGTCCCTCCGTCCGTCTGTCTGTGTCTGCCTGCCCGTCTGTCTGCCTGCCCGTCTGTCTGTCTGTCTATGTCTCTGTCTATGTCTCTATCTCTCTCTCTCTTTCTTTCTCTCTTTCTCTCTCTCTTTCTCTCTCTCTCTCTCTCTCTCTCTCTCTCCCTGCCTGTGGGTGGGGAGAAAAGAACTGACCCAATCCCTTTCCTTAAGGGTTTCGTAAGATGCGAGTCGGTAGTAAAATCGTGACGACGGTAGAGTATTCTAAGTAGTTCTAGTTATTTCATGAAGTATTGGCCCTACATCGCCTACAAAGGCTGATAGACAGTAAACATTTCAATTATTCATTCATTAACTTTATTGACTCTCTCTCTCTCTCTCTCTCTCTCTCTCTCTCTCTCTCTCTCTCTCCCTCTCCCGCACCCTCTCTTTCCAACCCACCCACCCTCTTACTCTCATTCTCTCTTCCCTTCCTCCCCCTTTCCCCAGCTCCTCCCTCTCTCTCTCTCTCTCTCTCTCTCTCTCTCTCTCTCTCTTCTCCCAATTCGTCTCTCTTTCGTATCTCTGTGTCTGTCCGTCTGTCTGTCTGTCTGTCAGTCTGTCTGTCTGTCTGTCTGTCTGTGTGCCTCTCTGTCTGTCTGTCTGTCTGTCTGTGTGTCTGTCTGTGTGTCTGTGTGTCTGTCTGTCTGTCTGTCTGTCTGTCTGTCTGTCTGTCTGTCTGTCTGTCTGTGTATCTGTCTGTCTGTCTGTCTGTCTGTCTGTCTGTCTGCAGCTCTCTCTCTCTCTCTCTCTCTCTCTCTCTCTCTCTCTCTCTCTCTCTCATTTCACTTTTGTATGTGGTGTGTGTGTGTGTGTGTGTGTGTGTGTGTGTGTGTGTGTGTGTGTGTGTGTGCGTGTGTGTGAGTGTGTGTTTGTGTACATGTGCGTGTATGTGTGTACGTATGTGATCATCCTGCATTTGTGTTGCGTGTGTGTATTGTACGCGTGCTTAATCTTAGCCCCTTTTCTGTTTCTGCGTTTCTGTCACTCTCCACCCTTTGACCTATTTGTCTTGGGCAAAGGCTGTTGTTATGTGTTGACTCCAGCCAAAAACCAAGGCTACAGCAAAATGTTGTTATGTTGTACTCTTATGTGGGGATTTTCTTCAGCCGTGGTAAGCTCCTAACATAACAACTGGCATTCTCTGGAGACAGAGATCAAATCCCCTGAAGACGGAGTGTGGCCGCCTATATGGCGGGGTGTTCAAAAACAATCACACACGCAATCATCTTACCCACTTGGGTGATCCTGGGAGTGTTTAGCCCAGGTACGCAACAACAACAACAACAACAACAACAACCCTTTGACCTGAGGCAGCCCCGGGTCTCTTAACTGCTCATCCACTCCTTGATGACGTTGACCCTTAGATCGTCAAATTCGTCTAGCTGTCGACAGAAAGGCTCTCTGATTTTCTGTCTTTTCAACACGACTTGGGAGAGGAGCTCCTGAAATGGAGATGAAAGCATTCATTTCAAATGACGATTTTTTTTTAAAGTTGAGAGCGCTTTCAGTGTGCTTGCTTTGTATATTTCGCGCTTTCGACCAAATGATGGAACTTCTCATGGCAGTCAACAGATCGGGCATTCTGTGTCACGGAAACTACGGTACCAGACAGTCTCTGTCCTCGATCGGTTACGTGTTATAATGAATGCATGTTAATTACGTGATTCGTGAAGGTGGATGGTCAGTTCAAGGAGAAATGTCACTAGCTTTCTTAATATATCATCAAAAAGTAAAAACAAATTTCCGTTCATGCACAAACAATGTATGTTATCGAATGTGTGCATTTCCAAATCCTGATCAAGCTTAATGTTTTAATGTTTGAGGAAATAATGTTGACGGATGAATACATCAAGCAACAAAGCAGGTATGCGAGTGGGAATAATATCCCAGAATTCTCTTTCTAGTTTAAATGGCGTGCATAGTATATGAGGTTTAAAAACAATCTGTTCTTTTGGTAAGGAAAAAAAAAAGTCTAAATACACATCACAAACTTCGTGATCATGAATTTAATCGTCATCATCATCATCATCATCATCATCATCATCATCATCATCATCATCATCATCATCATCATCATCATCATCATCATCATCATCATCATCATCATCATCATCATCATCATCATCATATTCATCTTCTTATTACTATTATTATTATAATGAATTTTCGTTCTTAGTCTGACAAATGATCCAAGATAAAAAAGAACATTCTAAGGTGAAAGTCTGCTGGATGTAATAACGTCGGGGGCCATCTCTTTACAGCCG
>JAWQFJ010001643.1:27500-42500 GCA_034096865.1 Theodoxus fluviatilis
TTTTCTCTCCATCATTGTCGACATCATCCGACTTAATCGTCTTTTCTATCGTTGGATTTTTTTACACACAAAAACACACGATTCTTCCGACTATGTTGTGTATCATTTCCCGATTGACTTTTTAAAAAATGTTTATTGATTTCCGTTTCCCCCATCCCCACAGGAGTTGGGTAACGAGTCTCAATTCGTCCATGTTTGACATGGTGGCCGTCTATTTCCTCACTTCGCCCATGTAGGAATGGCATGCAGCAGCTGTGCTAGATGTTCCCTTCATCTGCTGGAACCCGTAATCATGTAGTCATGGAGCTTACAGGGCCCTACTCCAGTAGCTCCACCACGGGCCGCCCCAAGCAGGCCAACGTGTCCCGTGGGGTATCTTGTAGGGGTGGGACAAATGTACCCCTTGTCCACCATACCCGGACATGCTGCCTCGACATCTCCACATATTCACACACACGCCTCCGTATGTTGTACTCTTACCTTAGTCTGCCCTGCCTTCTCTTTCTCCAACCCACCTCTTGCCTGACGGTGTGTGGGGGGGAGGGAGTGTGTGGCGGGGGGTGTGTGTGTACAGAGAGAGAGAGAGAGAGAGAGAGAGAGAGAGAGAGAGAGAGAGAGAGAGAGAGAGAGAGGACGAGAGGAAGAGAGAGAGAGAGAGAGGGAGAAGGGGAGAGGAAGAGGAGGGGGGAGACAGGAAGAGAGGGGGAGAGAGAAGAGGGGGAGAGAGAAGGGGGGGTGAGTGAGTGAGAGGGGTGAGTGAGTGAGAGGGGGGGTAATGAGAGGAGAGAGAGAGAGAGAGAGAGAGAGAGAGAGAGAGAGAGAGAGAGAGAGAGAGAGAGAGAGAGAGAGAGAGAGAGAGAGAGAACGACAAACATTTCCAAGTTCGAGTAACACTGATCTTTATTTCTTTACGTCACAGTAAGTTACAAAGTCGGTAAAACATGATTTCAAATTATGGCAGCACATGATGAGAGACATTTCTAGCAGTACCAACTATTTCTGTTCAACATAACATGAGTAGCCAGAGAGCATTGTGTACATGACACTACAGATGTAACCAATCTCAAACATCATGTCATCAAACACATATCAAACCATCACAGGCAAGTGATTGTTCGAAGTGTACCAAATCTTGCAGCAAAAACCAAAAGTTTGTAGGACTCTAGGAGGTGATTGGTGGGAGCTAGATTGTTTTGCCAGCACTCAAATACTGCAAATTTCTTATTCACCGTTCTGGGCGTAAAAACTTGTGTTAATCAACTGTCAAGAGCAGAAAATAATCAGTTCTATTCTTTTCCACTTTGACACCGAAATAACCTGTCAGAGTTTTCATTTGAAATCAGAACAGCTGTCTGCATCTATGCATGAATGCATCTACTTACCTACCCAGCTGCCTCCCTAATGACCTATCGACCCACCTACCAACATAGCTCCCTCTGTCCCACCTTGCTATCCAACATAGTTGAAGATAGAGAAACAGTATTACTCTTCTTTTTTTTTAAACAAACGAGAGAAAATGTTTTTAAAATGCAATTACAATAAATGATTCATTTCCCAATCATTTCAAAAACTAAAATACATTTCATTAATGAAAAAAATCGTTCGACGTCCACTCAGTCATATAAATGGCACATGTCAGAGAGAATATTCTGTGCAATCATCTGTGTTCATTAATTAACAGACCATGGGGAAGGATATGTCCAGATGTAAAAATTAATAGACACTTTTTCCACAGCCCTTCCTGCTGATAATTTCATTTTGTGAACGAGCACTTTTCCTTGCCTATTGCATGCATCGGTAGGAAAGAGAAAAAAGATAATAGTGCAAATATTGTAGGTTTGCGTCTTAAACATATATCTATTTCTTTATAGTTTGCTCCTGCATTGGTTCCTTCAAGGTTAAACAACTGAAATAGTCATGCAGTTTGGTGAATCCGAATCATACACAGAATTAATAGGTAACGTTTTCAGTCCATATTCCTCTTTGCAATTTATTTCGCGCTAGATTGAGTCAATGTTAAGAAATTGCACTAGTGTTCTGCAGTATGCCAAGTGAATTCCATTCGAGGGTGACACGCGAAATCTTGATGCAGACGGCTCAATTTGAATCATTATAATGAGATGTGTGTGTGTGTGTGTGTGTGTGTGTGTTTTACTTATTTCATATTTTAAATTATTTCTTTTAGAAACGAGTCAGTGCGTTTAACTATTGCAGTTGTTTTCTGCAGTATGGATTCCCTTCACGGTAAATGCAACATCTAACGTAACGCAGACAGCTCAATTCGAATTATCACGATCAGGGGGAAATGGTGAGCTACGTAAGTGTACATTCCCTATTATTGCATTCAGAAATTGGTCAATGCGTTTAAATATTGCCATTAGTTTTCTGCAGCGTGACCTGTGGATTTCCCTCGAGGTAAATGCAACATCTACCGTAACGCAGACTGCTTAGTTTCATTTACCAAAATCATAAATAAGCTGCAGGATTAGATTAGTTCATTACTGCATGCATGGTCATTCATTTTTTAACTTTTCATATGAGGGTAAAGCAACCGACAATATGATCTGAGCAACCGCTCAAAATAGAATACGATAATTAGATGTAATTTAGTGTTTCAGAATACGAATATGAGGTTAAAATGTCGTCTCACTGAAGACATTGTATGAAGGTATAGGAATAATTTCAGAAAAATGTCATTACACAGAATTATGTCATGAGTCTTTGTCCAGAGTCTCAAAATGAAAGAATCAGAAATAGAATTGATAGGTTAAAAAAAAGCATTTCATTTAAATACAATCAATTACTCACAGTAAATCATGCAGAATTAATAAAATATCATAGTTCAGACTTGTTTGTTGAAAACAAGCGATTGTTTCCAGAACCTGATGCGATAAATCGAAATTGAACATTAATTCAATTTCCGTGACACTAAAACGCAGAGTGGTGCAAAACATAATTTGATGTAAAAATTCATTATCGAATTGCATGATTATGCAAAGGCATAGCGACGACATCGCTGTTAACATTTTCCCAAAGAATGATGCTCAGAGCAATATACTTCAATAAGAATTAGATCATTGGTGTTTTCACTTCAAACTCATTATGAATAGATGTAGCTGAGGACAATCATACAGGAATAAAACAGAAACAATGAAAACAACTGCGAAATGCAGAATGCACATATATCAAAGACGAAGAGGAGAACGTGTAAATCATGCAACAGAAAATATTCCAACATCCACTGTTGGTATACTCGTATTCAACATATAACACCACAAAAACATTTTGCTGAAACACTCAATACCAACCATCTTTGTGATCAGATATTCACCGATGCTTGTGAAAAATCCATGAGTAAGTCTCATACTATTAACTGGTTTTTCTTACATAAAAGTTGCTTGACACTTTCCTCTTCCACAAGTGAATCTTTCTAGGAATATTTCTTATTCACTAATGTGCATTTCACGTCATACCCAGATCAATCCACGTTATGCTTGACAAAAATGTCATCAACACTTTTTAAAGTTGAACGAGTCATTTGATACTTTTGCAAACGTATGAATCTAGTTGCTATTATTCAACGATACCCGCCTTATCCTTTCAATCGACATATGTGAGATCCCCTGAGTTCAGGGAGAAAGTTTTGTCCAGGTATACTACTGATGGCGTTTTAAGACTCAACTGCATCTACAGAGCCGTGGTGCTGTAATGTGCATTCAGTACAAGCCTGTACTTACAAGCACAAAGCAAGCACCATCGAGGTATTTTCTGTGTATCCTTGCATCGTTAACTATAAAAGCGGGAAGTGTTGTTGTTTTATCCCCATGGCAACTTCAGACATGGACGGAAATCTGACCACAAAAATGTATTGGTCCTTCAAAACTGTGTTTGTCGCTAAGAAATGGACGGATGGTATCCACGTATTTCACAGCTCAAGCAAGTCATATTAAATCAGCACAGACACAATAATCATCAACTCTATTATATTTTTAAACATCAAGAAAGCAGCAACAACAACATAAGAATATTTACAAAACGGAACGAAGTATCACCTACCACTTTTCCTAGGAATTCCCCGTAAAAATGCGTGCTTCTAAGTGTTCATCAGCAACCGAGTTTGGTTTTCTTCAGAGTGTATAACGTGTCATAGGTGATTCCCGATGGTAGATGTAAAATACAATACTTAAACCTTGAGACACCAATTTCTTCTCAGGGCCTTATCTAAGGGTTGATTTGAATAAACCCAGTCGCAAGGGCTGAAACTTGAAACATAAATAAAAGCCGAGGTGGATGTGGTGGGGTAATAATTTGAAGGCTTGTAAGTGTTGATCTAATTGATCAGGGGTGAAACTTTAAACTAAAACGTAGACGTTCAGATGTTGTAAGTTTTCGCCTGACTGATTCCGGATGGTAGGGCGAAACTTAGGTGAGACCCCAGGGAGTTCATACATGTATCTCTATACCTATCATCAAAAAGCTATCTTGAGCTACTGGCCTGAAGGGGATCTCATCAACATATTTTCTGTATTGTGAATGAGATTTTTACTGCTGCCTCCTATTCATTTTAGGATTTTTTTTTTGGATAAGGATGTTTCTGAACAGGACTCTTGCAAATTGTTTTGATTATTTCTCATACAAGACTGACATCAGAACACCAAACCGACTTGTGTTCCTCAAATGAGCACCAGAAAAATTTTAAGTCATCAGCTCCTGAAGAATAATAGTCAAACTTCCATGCTGTTCCTTACAACTTTGAAATGATTTTTTCTGAATGTGTTTGTAAGAAACTGTTGGAAGCACCGTGTATTCTTCACTTTCATGAGTACTTTACTTTGAATTCTTCCATACTGGTCTTTAATACATCATGTCTCTTTATTAGACATACAGGAAAACCTAGCCTGTAAACAACTTGGGGAGTGGGGGATACAGGGAGAAAACAATTGAAGACAGATCAATGGTAGATGTAATTTCATGGATGATCTCTATCAGTCTTCTTGTTTCAGTGCCAAGTGTGACTTGGTGTAAAAATGACAGTAATCAGTTGTGACATTTTGAAAACCGCTACACGACAAAGACTCCACAGAAGAAAGCTAATGTGTGACCATCACTGACGAGCCCTATTTCCCTTACAACACCTACATGCAGAACCAATCTCTTCAAATCACGTCATTATGAGAAGCGAAATGAAGCAGGGGGAAAAGAATGTATTCCGCATCAAGAAAGACTCATCCAGTTATCTTTCTTCCCTTCTCTATTCTTTCCTCTTCCCCAACCCATTCACACACACACACACACATCCAACATAAAACCCAGCTTCACAATCGGAACAACCCCACCATCCCCATCTCATCCCCAATACTTGCGGATTACCGAGTACCTGCATGCAAAATCACGGAAAATCTGTCACATCTCATTGTCTGAAAGACCAAGCATCACGCTGGATCTCCCAAGTCAACAAGAATTGGTACGATGCATCCTCCTCCTCCCCTTCCTAGTCACCACCACTCTTTGGTCAGGTCAAAAAGGCTGATGTGCTGTCACACCGTCTTCCCTCTATCACCAAATTCAACAAGCGCTGGTAAATAACATGTCATCACATCCCCATCACACTCTCCTCTTCAAGTCAATAAGCACTGCTGTGGTGCCACAACACTTTGCGCTATTGCCCATGTCCATAGAACGCTGGTATGCCGTCACATCACATCACTCTCTTTTGCCAAAGCGTGGGTTTGATGTCACATTATCTTCACACTGTTCCCAAAGTCAATTAGGGCTGGGATGTTGCCACATCATCATCATCATCATCACAATGTTCTTTCAAGTCAGAAAGCTTTAGTAAGTAGTCACACAACGAGAAATCACAATAGACAATGTGGACAGTCCAGGTGAAGACAGCAAAATCGGACGTTCAGCTGCTGTCAAGCCACTGAATCTGTTTAAATTGATGCATGCGTTGCAGCAACTCCTCCTACAAACAGAAGCAACCAAAAAAACGTGAATGACATCAAAGACGTTTGACAATGTTTGTATATTTTTGATGGCAAATGCTGCTTGAAAAATTCAATCTGAAAGCTCCTCAGCATAGATTAAAAATCAAAATATGGCAACGAACAAATATTTTTGAATAGCGAGGGGAGGAAGGGAGGAAAGGAGAGAGGAGAGAGAGAGGGAGGGACGGGGAGGGAGGGAGAGGGTGAGGGAAAAAGGGAGGGATGGGACGGGGGGGGGGGGGGGGGGGAGGGAGGAAGGAGGAGAGAGAGAGAGAGAGAGAGAGAGAGAGAGAGAGAGAGAGAGAGAGAGAGAGAGAGAGAGAGAGAGAGGGGGGGGGGGGGGAGTGGGAGAGGGAGAGAGAGGGGGGAGAGGGGAGAGAGAAAAAAGAGATAGAAAGAAAGAGAAGAGGAGAGAGAGAGAGAGAGAGAGAGAGAGAGAGAGAGAGAGAGAGAGAGAGAGAGAGAGAGACAACAGATTAGGCTGGAGAGTGCAACAGCACCAAAGGTGATGGCAGGAATAGATCACGGCAAAGCCTCAATACAGTGAACTGGCAGTGTTAAGTGAATACTACATTTGGAGGAGAAAAAGCAAAAAGAGTCATAACACACAGAGTGGTGAGAAAGAAACCTGCTATCCAAAGCTTTAAATAATAACTGCAGTCATGAAAATGTATGATGATGGCAATTCTGATCAAGCAACTGTCGACTTTAACATTTCCTACCTTCTTTGCTCCTGTGGGTAGGTTTGGGCTTTTTCACTGCAGGTTCTCCTGCTGCAGGTTCCATCTTGTCTATGGTGGTCTTGGTCTTCTTTCGAGGTCTGCTAGTCTTGGTGGGAAGTGCAGCACGAACCTTCGATGTCGTCTGAACTGACACCGTTGGTGGTGTGAATGTCACGGGATGCTTGCCGCCATCAACCGTGGAAAGGTTAGGGATTCGCGGAAGCCTCGAACTCTTTGGAGTTGTCGATGCTCTTCGGCCCCTCCCTGCAGCAAGGAAATGACGCCGCCACGCCTGTCAGGATCAACTTTAATGCTTTGTCATAACTGAGAGAAAACTTTTTAAAGGTTCATATGATACCATTTCGACTGACTGCAACTTAACAGCAATCGAAATTACAACAGACAAAGACAGAAATGAAAGAACTTAACACGTTCTGCTACCTTTAGTGCATTTGAGTTTCGCATTAAAAGAATACATTTTTAAAAAGTGTCAGTCCATTAAAGTCGTCACTATTTTTGGCACTATTGGTACAGTCACATGACACACACACACACACACACACACACACACACACACACACACACACACACACACACACACACACACACTGACACGCCACAGCGAAGGTGCAGCAATGACCACATTTTTTGAACGGCAATGAGTTTCATGCGAGCATTATCCTCACCTTTCACAGGCGGCACCAGGAGGGGCAGTTCGATGCCATAGTCATACTGCTCTGTTGCCATGCTGGCTTTTGCCGTCTGAGTGCTTTTCACAGCAGTCTGGTCACTGACGCGTCCTGATGTTGAAGACTTTGGAGTATGATCCCCAGCAGTGGTTCCTGCGCAAGCAGCCGCCTCTGGGACGCTATGGGACAAAGGCAGCAGAGATTTTTTCTTCTTTCCCAAGAAATTTGCAAAGGGCGGCAAATCAGTCATTGTAGAGGCTTTAGCTTTCTTTGCTGATGAACTCTTTGCGTTTTTATTGCATTTTGAGTCGTCAGGCGCCTTTGGTGCTTTCGGGGCACGAGGACCTGATTTCGACTTCTTCCCGACTTTCAGAGACTCAGACGATTTCTCTGCACTTGCAGTGGCGGGTGATCCTCCTCTCCCTCGGCCTTTGCCCCTAGTACTCGTGCTCTTACTTCCTCTACCTCTTCCCCTGCCACGCATTCCACGACCAGTCTCTGCAGTGTTCAGTCCAGCTTGGTTCTCCGGAGATGCCCACAGAGAGGTTGTCCCAGGGACCATGACCTCGAAGTTTGGTGTCGAAGGAATGAAATCAGTCAACATGATGAACCGCCTCGCGTCATCATTGTCCAGGAAGGTAGAACAAGTTTCACGTTGTGTGTACTGTGGTTGGATGAAGCTGGGGTCAGAATATGGACTGTCGTAGTAGGGCTCAATTGCAGTGCTGTTGTTGCTGACTATGGGAGACCCAGGACTATACGCAATCCCCGGGGTTCCAGTCCATGCCATAGAGGTGGCAGCTCGCGCAAGCTCGGGAGAAGCCTGCAGACAATAGGAATGCCCCGGGGCCGGAACGACGGTCCTGGGTGGACCAGCCAATGGGGTGCTGGAGCAGCATGCAGGTCCCGAATGGGAACCGCGCTCGGCATTTGCTGCTGGAGTGCTCTGAAGGAATAGCCAGAAAAACACATTCCATAGAAGTACCTAAAGCTGTATTAACAACTGAAACACAGAAAAAAGCTGAACATTGCCCCCTATTCACAATGCGCCTACACGTCAAAAGAATGTATCCACTGATATTCAAGCAACAGCAAACCACTGTCACCAACATAACTACTTTAGTTTATCCATGACTAAAAACAAAAAACATTGATTCGATGGGCAGAGGTTGTCACGAAGACCATGAATACCAAGCTGCAACCAAAGACTAATCAGTTCCAGCCAGTCTCTCCTGTCAAGATCCAGCTCACCCTGCCCTGTGCAGACGAATAACACACCAAGAAACATAGGTTCTGATTCTCTCTCTCTCTCTCTCTCTCTCTCTCTCTCTCTCTCTCTCTCTCTCTCTCTCTCTCTCTCTCTCTCTCTCTCTCTCCATTGGCAAAAACCCAACTGGGATACGTTTCCTCGTTTTAGACTGGGCTTAACTATTTTACCCACCGATTCAAATATCAGAATGTACAAGTACATACCCTGTGTCCACAGTGGAGGGAAGACGAGGATGAAAAAGTTTGTTCTTATTTGCCCTGCTTTCAGTGTTTTGAGATTGAAACGCCTTGTTCAACACTTGAATCAAAATAATACTCTTGTACCACTTTTTTCTGCAGATAAACGAGTTGTTGCAAGAGCAGTGAGTGTATGTTTGTTGAAAGCATTGTAAGCGCTCAAGCTGTAAACTATGTGGAAACAGATTAGTTCTATTTCGTGATATGCATGTGGTAATAGTTGTGTAATTGTAGCTTCAGAGTACTAAAACTGTACTTGTGGACTCTTTGAAATGGGCTGGTGGCCTAATCAAGAAAACCCCACCCACCCTCCTAACATATCCCAGACGCTTACCTCTTTATCGGCTTTAGAGTGTGAGACTATTGTAGCCGACAATTGAGTAGATATGTATGGTGCTCCTAATCTAAGGAGCTTCCCTGCAATTTCAGCAATCCGTTGCCATGACTATACTTGACGACCAGTTGGACACACAACTGCGAAAGATATTGTCTGAACATTCTACTGATTTGCACAGTCAACTGTAAATGCAGTGATACCATGCGCAACAACAAGCACCGTACAGTGAAAACTGCTCACCTGAGAAGTTGATGACAGAGCCACCATGTTCACCTTAGTTGTCCTGTTTTGCTTCCCGCTCTTTGCTCTCTGATCATGCTGCTGTTTCGTGGCTTTTGGTGCAGCAAGGTGCAGGTCGTTGTGTGGCACCTAAAATACACAAGGAATAGAGTCCTACCTGCCTCAGAATTGATACCAGCTTCAAATATAAACATGTCTAAAGCAGTAAAACAAGACATGAGACTGAATAATGCGCATGTTTCTTACATGTGATAATGGAAGTTGCTACAAAAAATAAAGTCCTGTGGTCTCACCTGCCTTAGCTTTGCAGACGAATGAGAACATCGTGATTATGAATACTGCCTAGAGTGCTAGACTTCCGAGATGTGTGTTGACTCATCGCGTCTCATTAGACACAATTAATCAGGAAAATCGTGCCCCAACATGCTCTAACATTTGAGCAATTCTAAAAAGGTGGCAAGAAAAGTGTGACATTAGACCTAATTAGTAAAAATCATCAGATTTGACTGAAATCAGCATATAATGTTAGAACAAACTGTATTTTATCATAAATTATGAATAAAAAGATAGTTTGCTATTTTGTGTGTGTGTATGTGAGCGTTAAAGTGGAAAAAGGTGAATGTTGACTAGTCACCCATGTCATAAAAAAACCACAAATATCTGTTATTACCAAAAATGTCACACTAACTATTCTTACTATATTAGATGTCATTCCTAATGCAATAACATCCTGTAAAACAATTATATTAAAAAAACAATTGAATTTGGTAATTATAAAGCATTTGTAATGTCATTGGTGACTAGTCAACATATCCGTTTGTACACTTTCTCAGTAATTACAAAAAACAAGCAATACAGACACCAACTACTGTTTGTGTACTAAAAATGACAACATTTATTCACTGTAGCAAAGGTACAGCTTAAAATTGCCGTTTTGCAGCAATTTAATTGAAGAAATCAATTTTGTGTCATCAGTGACAAGTCAACACAGGAAACCGATGTTTGCTTCGGCGGCCGACGTTCAGGTCGGAAGCAGTCGAAGTACGGTTCGGCCGTTTCCGCCCACCACTTCCGCCAGTCGAAGTACGGTTCGGCCGTTTCCGCCAGCCACTTCCGCCGTGACACGCTGTGATCACGCACACAAGCGGCCAATCAGAGCCTAGCTGACAGACAGGCCGTTATATCGAAGCTTTCCATTGGTTTGCACTGGCCTCTGATTTCTATCTCGTGTGCCTTCGGTAATTATTCTTCGGTACCGGAAACAGTTGCAACGTAAAGCCGGGAAATGAAGCTTTGATGCGATACCAAACATGTGGCGTTCCTTGGAAGGAAGATGCTGAAACTAAGCTGTCAAATCTGTGCATTTTGGCTTCCTGGTTAGTACTTTGTTGCCTCGGCACTCGTCCACAATTTATGATGACACAAATACAAAAACTCTTACCTCTTCGTTTGCGCTCCATTTTACCTCGTGTTGCTCGGTCAGCACTTCTGGCATATGTGTTAGAACGAAATTATGGATCGGGAACAGAAAAGTTTCGAAGAAAATTCATCTTTTTTCGCTTTTGTTGATTCGGCACATTATGACGGAAATTTGATGCTAAACTTTCACATCCTACAACTCCTTAAAAAACGCATTGATTAATTTTCTGAGAATTATGACGATATTATCGATAACTTTACACCAATCCTGGATCCAATCCAATAAACCACGCCGAAAATAGTTGATCTTATCGTACACTGAAAAATTCGTCTGCAATGACACGACGCCGTGACGAGGCAAACGCGGATTTTGAAGCCAAATAAAATCAGAATAGGTTGGTAACATTCAGTTCTAGTTGCTGGCAGTTGAGCATTAACTATTTTCTTGTCTAAAAACCACCAGATGTTAGAAAACAAATGTGGGGTTCAAGAGAAAACGGAATCCTTTTCCTCTTGGTGAAAAATGTCACGTTTGGTAATGGCGGTTTTTCACGTTTCTCTTTAAATACATGCGGACCATTCACACACAAAAGCAACAATCGGAACAGATTTATTATATGTATATCTTTAATCTTTTCTCTACAATATGATATAAACGTAACATCATAAAAAGTTTGTAGTTTTGGTGTTATTTACACTCTACTGGACAACCATGCGCCATTGCCACCTTTTTATAATTGCTCATTTAGCCTACAAAGTTTGATGGGCCGCAAAACTTCATCATTCCTTCGTTCAATCGTTCGTGCATTCATTCAAGCATTGTACAGCCTAACACAAGACTAAGGCCGTTAGACAACCATGCAAGAGATTAGTGTTTTGATTAAGTCCATTCTCAAGGACTTTAAGGTAATACTTTCCATGGTAGCACAACATTAAACTCTTTCTGAAATGGCTAAATAAGCTAATGTGTAAAATCACAATTGATCGATGGCACAACAACGCACCTTTAAGCTACGACAACTCAAGCCCATTTCAAGGCGACAGTATGATACTAAGAATGGAGTAGCGAAATATTAAACTACATGATTCACATTTTGGCTGTTAAATCCACGTGCTTGCTAATAGTTATGCACGAAAAGGCTCTGAGCTAAATACGTTTTCAACGCACAATTCTTAATTTTTACATTATCCTTTGAAAACATGCTGTTACTTCTATCCTTTCAGCTGGCACGAAGGGAAGCACAAACAAGCAAGCAAGAACACTCACCTGCTGTTGTGTGGGAATGGAGTTATGCTGGTTTGCAGGAGGATCAGCAACTTTTGCAGTTTCAGGGTTTGGGGAGGCCTCAGGCAGGCGGCCGTCTTCTGGGGCTCTGGAACCTTCTGGGATGTTTTGGGGACCCGGGATACTGGAAATCGTGCTTACCTCTGGTAGGCGGCCATAGACAGGCTGGTAAAGATTTCCATGTTGCAAAATACACAAAACATATTGTTGCTGGTTTTGCATCATCGCTTGTACCCCGTGGTAAGCCACAGGGTGCATACGTCCCGAGTTGTGAGGGGTTTCCATGGTAAAATTGATAGGGCATTGCCTAGCCGGGAGGAGATCTGTGATCTGTGCTGGGCCCTGGTTCATCTGAGTTCCAGAAGCATCCACACATTCAGGGATGCTAAGGGTTCCAATGTTATTCATGGGGACTTGACTGCTGACAGCATCCTGGGGGTTCAAGTGAGCAGCACTGGAGGTCTGGCAACGAGTTATTCTCTGGGCTCTCTCGGGCATATATCAGTAGAGGACACATCAAAAAAGTCCTAATTGCAAGATATTCGAGCCATATGTTGGACGCCAAAAGAGGCAAGAACTCCTAGGTGCGAATCTTGTTTGGGTGTGAGATTTGGAAGACGTGGAAAGTCTTTGTTTGCCACAAGCTCCTATCCCCCGTTTGTTAACCAACACGTTTTTGACCTTCAGCGGTCCTGGTATTTAATACCGCATTATGCTTGCTCGCGAAAAGCTGCCGAGGATCAATAATCTGGAGTGCCAGCGTCAAGATTCCTACGTGACATCTCTTGGCCAAGAGCTGCAGGCGTCCCCCCCGAACTTGTGTTGACCCTTCCTGCTGCTGCAGACAGTGTCGCGGACAGATTCTTAGTTTGCTTTACTGCAACTTTGTACCTGTTGTATGTGATTTTTGTCTAGAGCAAGAGGCCTAGATTCCTTACCCCGACACCTCGCGTACTTGGGAGGGGAACGAGAACCACACTTCCGTAGGGACTATTCGGTGCTCCCGTGTACCTCATGTCCACATTGCGGTCTTGATTGACACTCGCTTGCTCTTTCATCTGCGTCGCGTTCTTCCTAGAAGAATGTGCCTCTTGTAGCACGAAGCCCCAGTAGCAGACGTCAGATTACTCATTCGAAGGTGCACGTCAGAAGAAGAAAGATCAATACCAGTAAACTGATTCTGTACTAGCCTGTGTGTAATTGTGTGTGTGTGTTTATGTTTGTGTTTGTGTGTGCGTGTGTGTGCGTACGTTTGTGTGTGCATGTGTGCGTGAGTGTTGTTGTGTTATTGTATGTATGTATGTGTGTTTGTGCATATGTGTGTATGTGTTTGTGTCTGTGTTTCCTGTGTACGTGTGTGTGCGTGCATATGTGCGTGTGTGTTCTTGTGTGTATGTGTGTGTGTGTGCATGTGTGTGTTCTTGTTTGTGTGCGTGCATGTGTGTGTATGTGCATGTGTATGTGTGTGTGTATGTGTGCGTGCACGCGTATAGTTCTACGTGTGCGGACATGCATGTGAGCTCTTGTTGTGTGCTTTTGAGTGTGTGCGTGGAAAATCCAGATTGTCTCTCAGAACACCAGAGGACACTCTCCGGGTGATCTCGGGAAAAAGTGGGAGGTAATGTCTGTAACCTTCCACTGCACATTGCGTCGAAGTTTTCCTGCTAGTACTGATACGTGTTACTAACGGAGGCTTTCCGCATTGTGAATGCTCTTTTCAATGGAAGAAACCATTCTAACAAGTGCCATGTATACATAGTCGGAGCTGCTCAGTGGCCCCGTCACCATCTGGAATCCTTGACTGCAGGGCTTTTGGGGCCTGCTCCAGTAGCTCAGCCAGGAGTGGCCACAAACACCCATAGAATCTACCAAGGGGGCAACAGAACAGGGTCAGATCGGTCAGATCCAGCCGTGCCTTCCGACCACCCTGGAAAACCAAGACTAACCCATACGTGACATTGACACAGTCCTGTCGGGGCTCCACCACAGGCGGGTAGGACGCTCGCCTCGCGACTGGCAGGTGCAGCGTTCAATGCAGCAGGGATCCTAGAGTTATCTCCCTGGGCAAGGTGCTTAGCCTGACATTGCCTCAACTATTGAGGAGTACAACAGGGTACTGGCGACCAGGTGCGAAAGTCCCCAAAACAAATTATCATGTATTAGAGTAAAAGAAAACATTCCTCTTGTTCTTCCTTCTTCCTTCTTCTTCCTCCTCCTTCCTTCTCTTCCTCTTCCTTCCTTCCTTCCTCCTCCTCCTTTTTAGATCAGCATTTGGCGCAGTGTCTTCACCTGCTGATAACTGTGCGCCGTGATTGAATGCCATGGCTCTATCTCTACTCGAGATGGTTTGATTGTTTCCATCCTTGCACTAGCTAACAAGTTTCAAAATAGGATTACACTTCTTCAAGACCAACAAAGGTAACACATTATGGAAGAAAACACTTTTTAAAGAGAAAAACCCCATGTTGGTGCCATACACCCCTCCAACCATTTTGCACCCCTATATCGAAATCCCTAAAATCTCACCATGTGAGCCCACACGTGACTTGTGATCTGCAGACAGGTTCCCAGGATAAAGTCTATGCTGGGTCAACGAGTCTTTTCGTACTAGAGCTCTTCAACCCGGAACAGCCTTCCCGCCAGTCCGAGGACTGCTCATGCGCTGCCTGCATGCAAATAGGCCCTAAAGACTTGTTTTCAAAAACCTTGCTCAAGTGACTGTGCCAGTAGCTCTAGTAGATAGTAGGTAGATCTGACATCTCGCCAGTAGGTAGGTAAAGGCGAGCACATACCTGAGTCTTAGAGGCTTTTG
>JAWQFJ010001643.1:47500-52500 GCA_034096865.1 Theodoxus fluviatilis
GGAAAGGTTCATGTGTGAACACAGCTAAGTTTGCATCGAATGCTGCAGCAAGAAAGGTGAATTGCTAGTGGAGTGGATATGTGCTGGCAAAAGGCTCTAAATGTATGTTTTTTCAAACCAAGAAATTCGGAGATAAAAATCCTTTGCCACTGAACGCCTGTGTATTTGTATTTTTAGTATTTTTGTCATTGTCATCTGACTGTCTTGCTGTAAGTTTAAATATCTTCTTGTTTATGTAACCGTCTGAATGAATCTGTGTGTGGTGTGTGTGTGTGTGTGTGTGTGTGTGTGTGTGTGTGTGTGCGCGCGCGTGTGTGTGTGCGCGTGTGTGCATGGGTGCGCATGCGTGCGTATGTTCATGTGTGTGTGTGTGTGTGTGTGGGGGGGTATTTGTGTGTGTGTCTGAGTGTGTGTGAATGAGACAGCGTGAGTGCGAATGTGTGTGTGTGTGTGTGTGTGTGTGTGTGTGTGTGTGTGTGTGTGTGTGTGTGTGTGAGAGAGAGAGAGAGAGAGAGAGAGAGAGAGAGAGAGAGAGAGAGAGAGAGAGAGATTGGTTGATTGATTGATTGATTCGTTTATTTCGGCCGATGACCCATCAAAACGATAAAACTTTATATATGTACTTATGTAAAACTGAAACAATTTATGTACAATGTAAGTCGGTATTGTCAGTAACAACCTTAAGCTTCATGCAGCTAAAGAAAACTGCACCCTTGCATATACATCGTATTCATAAATGGCTGGTTGTGAACTATCCATTATCCATCAGTATGTAGTTGATTGTCTGACTAAACGGTTAATACACTGAGGTTTCATTACAAGTGTAAAACTAGAAAAGTTTATATACAAGTGTAAACTTGGTACTGTCTGTAGTAACAGTAAGTACCAAACAGCAAACAAAAACAGTGCGCTTGCATAATTATCGCAACATAATATCTGGTGGTGAGCGCTGGTCGGTTAATTGAACGGTTTATTGAATGAGAGATGGGGAGCGAGTGACCTACTAAATTTAGAACCATACCGTCCGATCGATACGAAAAATGAAAGTATGCATGACAGATTATAAACGTGTATCAGGGTTGACACATCTGTGCTAATTACACTCTATTACTTACATGAAACATTCACCGTTCGTGAACATATTACATAATTAATTATAACATTCATGTTTATTTGATATGATTTAAGAAAGAGCCAAGGCTTGGCGTTTGTTTGTCCATTATGATTATGCTCTGATAACAATGTACAACTAGTTCTTTTGTATGATGGACAATTAGTCAACAGTCATAGTTGATGGACTTTTGTTTAACGTGATCATTTTTCTATGTTTGAGAGAGTAATAAATAAACATAGCTACATCCCTGGTCATTTTTTGATTGACTCTTTCCAATAAATGAACATAATTAGTTTGGTTATTTCCATCTAGGTGTCTTTGGATATATTTCTTCCTTGAGTCTTCATATAATGAACAATTCAATAAAAAGTGTTTCTCTTCCTCTATGCGCATACATTGAGTGCATTGTACTTTGAAATTATATGCGTTGGTGTACCGCCTGTTCATCTTAAGATCGTTGATGCCAAGACGAAAACGTACGAATGCATTGCGAACTTTTTTATGGTAAGAGAAGTCAAGTATTCTTCTAATCCGAAATGGTCCTTGAAGGACAAATACCAGTGAAATCGAGAGAGAGAGAGAGAGAGAGAGAGAGAGAGAGAGAGAGAGAGAGAGAGAGAGAGCGTGTGTCTTTTAGTCTTCCTGTTTCGTTTGGCATTCTCTTTTTGTGTTTTTCTGTACCTCTGTCTGACGTTTACGTTGTTCTGTCTCTGAGTCTCTTCTCATCTCTTCTCCTTATTAACCCGATTAGTGCAGTCTTTCTTTTCCATCAGACTGTCGTTCTGTACTCTGGAGACAGTATTCAGTCAGTGGGCACAGACGTTCATCAGGTAAGCGCAGAGTTGACATTTGAATACTTAAGTGATAACTCTTCCCCCACCCGCTCCCACACTCCCGCGCCGCATTGCGAATGGGTTTCCTTCACTTGCCTTGTTCTGCCTTTTGATGTCACAGATTCTGCGAGGCCCTGGCGATGGACACAGCAGCTGGTCGGTGCAAGATTCTCTTCTTCAAGGAGCAGTCTCCCTCCCAGAGGCAGAGCTTGCTGACTCAGCTTGCTACCTACAAGATTTACCTCCGCACTGGCTTCGACAAGTACTACTGAGTGCACAACTGTTGCTGCTGAGAGAGGGCGCGCCTATAAGACCCACTGTAAGAGCGAGCCACTGTAAGACCCACTGTAAGACCCACTGTAAGACCCACTGTAAGAGTCACTGTACATTGGCGGCAACGAAACAATAACGAACGGCGAACGTAAAACTTTATTGGCAGGCCTCAGGCCTGTTACAATTGTATGTATGTAACTGTCAAATCACTTTATCTTTCAAACACATCAGATACAGCGGTGATACTGCGTTTACAAGCATGAATCAAATACAGGCAGACAGACAGACAGACAGACCACATAACCGATTTGCAACGAAACAGTAGTAACGTAGTTGGAACTCGAGTTCTGGATGATGCAGCCACCTTGTACATACTACTGACATGTCCTACGTTGAAGGATCAAGCGCCCTACGATATTTGTCATAGCATTAACTGGGAGAAACATAACCGAAATGTTAGTGTATATTGGCCGTCCTTAAGTTTCTATCGTAATCTTCGGCATAGATGTGCTTAGGTTTCTCCACGCCACTAGGTGTATTAGGCCTTGACGCTCTCTTTGCAGCCACCCTGTCTCTCGCCACCACCCTGGCCTCGCTCCAGCTCCCCCATCCTGCTGCCTTCCTCTCTGTCTCGGCACATATGCACGAAAACATTTATCTGAACTTGTATCACAGAGAAAATGCTGATGTCTTGTCTTCGTGAACATAGCGGTTTAAATCCCATTACTCCGATATCAATTTGTAAACCATTACAACATTCAGCGACGTTAGATTATCTAAGCATCATCTAAGGTAAAAACTCCTTTCTACAAAATGTCGTTCTCTGCATGAGTTCTAAGTTAGGTCTGTGATACTTTTCGGACTGCGCTCGAACATCATACGACATAGCAGAACAGAAGGTGATCGCTATGAATAATGCGGTAGCCTGTATACGCTATAAGCGTATGTAAGGTCATTGCTTTTTTTAAATAATCACTAGAGCTGGTTAGGAGAAAGAGCATGACAAGACTGGATGTCCCTGGTTATTCACCTTTTACGAATCACATAGGGAGACACGGTGGAGCTATTCTCACCCCACCCACCCACCACATCCCACAGGGAGTTAGCAGAGCGCTGTTGGAGCAGCTTCTCTGGGCAAGTGTACAGAAGTCTTTTTCCACGGCAATTATGAAATAGTTCCACGTGTACTAAGTGACTTCCTCGTGCTCTGAAGGAAAAGTATCAGGTCTCGCCTGCAGTGGTTCAGGCAGATGTTGTGGATAGTAATCGATATTTTGGACTTTTCGTTGTTCTGCAAACTTGTTTCAGAAAAAAAATTAAATTGACCTTTTTGAATATTGTCATTGAAATGCACGGTGATTTCCTATACTTGTAGTTTAAGATCCTCATGACGTCTTGATCTGTTGCGTCTTGATCATGCATTGAGATGTGATCGAATCCTGAAATTGTCCCCTCGGATTATGTAAGAACAGTTTCGTTAGCAAGCGTGACGTTTTGGATCGAACTGAAGAGTCAGTCGATTTAGTTTGATAGAACAAGTTCCAGACATAAGACGTCACCGGAAACGAAAAGAGTAGGCGCATTACAAGAAGTCGTGTACTGCAGGCCGTTTGAAAATATTGTTTTCAACCTGTATGTTGTGTCATAGCAAACAGTGTAGAATTTTGCACAACCCCTGAGAAAACTGTTTATATTGATAATGAGTCGATACGTATCATGCACCTCGTCTGTATTATAACAAAATAAAGAAATATGATCATATCAGCGCACGGTGATTTGTTCATCGTAAAGAATGATACTTATCAACAATAAGTACAAATTCACCCAACATGTCATGATATTTTGCACTTTACCTGCACTGTTCGCTTATTGTGCACATCGATGTCAATAAAAACGGTTGCCTACGAAAAGTCTATGCCTCTGACATATAATCCATTCTTTTGACAAGAAATCACACCAGGGTGTTCGCCTCTGATTTAAGAACTAACCCTGCATACTTTGGAGGGCTGTATGGAACACTTCAACTCTTGTTGCGAGTAGAACAGAAGAAATGTAATGCGATAAAAACCGGGTGCACTGATCTTAGACATCACCGTACGAGTGTCATTTTTTACAATGATATACATGCATACGTAACTTGGACATAAGTAACAGCAAACCATGGCAACAACAACAAAACAGATATTAACAACGACAACAACATGAACGACAACAACTACTACAACGATACGGAAAGACAGTATTGATAATTCAACAGTACGAATAATGGAGATCTGAAGTGATGATATCGTTTACATGTTGTTGTATTTAGTACACTAACTGTGCCGGGATTGATCTCCATGTAACAAATGAATGACATATTTTGGAGGAGCAGTTGTACCTAGTCAAATAAAAGCGTGATGAAATGACTATTTTTCTTTGAATTATGATTGTTTTTAGCGCTTCGATGCTTGTCAGACATAACATCTCACTCTCTGTCCATATCTGTCTCTGTAGGCCTATGTCTGTCTCTGCCCTCTGCCTCTCTGCATCTGTCTCTCTGCCTCTCTGTCTCTCTGCCTCTCTGTCTCTCTCTCTCTCTGCCTCTGCCTCTCTGTCTCTCTGTCTCTCTGCCTCTCTGTCTCTCTGTCTCTCTGCCTCTGTCTCTCTGCCTCTGTCTCTCTCTCTCTCTCTCTCTCTCTCTGCCTCTCTGTTTCCCCCCTTCTCTCTCTCTATCTATCTCTCCCACTCTCTCTCCCTCTCTCTCTCTCTCTCTCTCTCTCTCTCTCTCTCCCTCAAAG
>JAWQFJ010001643.1:55000-64750 GCA_034096865.1 Theodoxus fluviatilis
GTAAAGATTTCCATGTTGCAAAATACACAAAACATATTGTTGCTGGTTTTGCATCATCGCTTGTACCCCGTGGTAAGCCACAGGGTGCATACGTCCCGAGTTGTGAGGGGTTTCCATGGTAAAATTGATAGGGCATTGCCTAGCCGGGAGGAGATCTGTGATCTGTGCTGGGCCCTGGTTCATCTGAGTTCCAGAAGCATCCACACATTCAGGGATGCTAAGGGTTCCAATGTTATTCATGGGGACTTGACTGCTGACAGCATCCTGGGGGTTCAAGTGAGCAGCACTGGAGGTCTGCAAGAGTTCTGGGCTCTGGGATATTTGAGCGTTTGAGGCACTGGGATTGTTACTGCCTTCTGAAGAGTCTGCAGGCAAGTCGACACTTGAGGACTCATGACTGTCTGGCAGCTCAACATCAGTAGAGGGATCAAAGTTATTTGCAGATCTTGAGCCATTTGGAAGAGGAACTCCTGTTGATCTTTGGGTGATGGAAGAGACAGTTTTGCCACCAGCTCCTTCTTGGCGTCTGGAACCGCATATGCTTGCTGGAACAGCGGGAGGATCATAACTGTTTGCAGGTCCAAGATTCAGTGACGATCCTGGCAAGACTGAGGGCCTGTGTTGCTTGAGCGCAGACAGTCTGACGATGTTTGCTTGCAACTTGTTCCTGTAGTGATTTTGGTCAGAGGCAGGGCCAGATTCCTTCCCCGACCCCTGAGTCTCTTGGAGTGCAGAGAACCTTGAGGATATCGGGGTGTCCATTGGTCTTGCTGCACTCGCTCTCTCTGCTCGGTTTCCTAGATCATTGTTGCCTGATAGCATCGACGCCCCAGCAGACGTCAGATTACTCATCGAAGGTGGCAGAAACTGAGAGAACACTCGGGTGCTCACTGGGGTGGCCAGAAAGTTTCTTGAAAGTCTCTGGCCGCTCATGGAGAGATTCCTTGGGCGCCTTGCGGATCCAGGCATAGTCCTCAAGAGCCCTGGACCATGTGTGTGGAATTTCCTACTCTTTCTTGAAGGTCCTGAGACGTTCATATACAACCTTGCGTTGTTCTCCAGGAGTTGCTCGATGTTCGTTGAGAACCTAGAAGAGGAACAGTCCCTGGCGTTGAAGGTACTTGACAGATTTCGAACCCCTGACATGTTGAAGGAATCCGAAAAGTCCAGGACATCCTCTTCGTCTGATTGTAGTAGGTAATTCTCGCTTGGCGCTATAGCAGGTCTTGGATTATCTGCAGGAATGGGCAGACCCGCCTCTTCGTACAGCAAGGCCATGGCTTCACATATCTGAGTTATGCCTAGAGATGGAAGGAGAAGTAAAAATCATACATGCAGGTATACAGGTCTTTTCTGCTTTGTTTTATTCAGCTGGAATGTTCAGTATGAATGCTGATAAAATCCTATAAGTACATTTTTATCACATTTCATTGCGAGGAGGATGTATTTTTAGGATCTGTGCATTGCGAGAGACTTCCCCTCATTAAGCAATGAGTTGCTTAATTGCAATTTTTAGTTTCCTTGGCCTATTTCGGAAGAAATTGGCAGAGGAAACTAAAAATTGCAATCCACTGAACACAACTTGCATAGCAAGGGCCAGACTAAAAGAATACAAAACCAAAGACACTTCCCCCTCTGTTGCCGTGGGTCCAATTTCAGGCTATGCAAAGTTCCTGCAAACTTCCAAGACACAAATTTCAAAACATGTCCATGACTTTTTTTAAAAGAATTTAGTGACATTTTCTAGCAGAAATCTGTAAAAATGTGCGAATGTTTTGCACAGCTAAGGGCTGAAAATAAAATATGGATAAACTTAATGCATAAAAATAAGGGATGAAAAAACGAGGATGAAAAATTAAGAGACTTTCAAAGGAGAACAAGAAGGGCAAAGCCCATACGACTCACATGCTTGACCTTGACCTTTATATGACCTTGACCTTCAGGTGACCTTCAAGGTCAAGGTCAAACAACTAAACCTACCAATGACATCATACACAAAGAAATGCTTTACACATTTTTCCTACCAAAATACATGTGACCTTGACCCAAGGTCAAGGTCATCCAAGGTCATGCAACACAAAGCTGTTAATTCAAGACATAGGAAGCACAATGGTGCTTATTGGCACTTTCTACCATGAGATATAGTCACTTTTAGTGGTTCACTACCCCATTTTGGTCACATTTCATAAGGGTCAAAGTGACCTTGACCTTGATGATATGTGACCAAATGTGTCTCATGATGAAAGTATAACATGTGCCCCACATAATTATTAAGTTTGAAACAGTTTATCTTCCATAGTTCAGGGTCAAGGTCACTTCAAAATATGTATACAATCCAACTTTGAAGAGCTCCTGTGACCTTGACCTTGAAGCAAGGTCAACCAAACTGGTATCAAAAGATAGGGCTTGCTTTGACCTATATACCACTTGTAGCTAAGGTCGCCATTCTCAATAACGTGGGAGAAAATTGGGAAAATGTGAAAAATGACTGTTTTTGAGACCACATTTATGGCTCCTGTGACCTTGACCTTGAAGCAAGGTCAAGTCACTATGTATGTTTTTTGAGGCCTTGTCATCATACACCATCATGCCACATTTGGTGTTGATAGACTTAATAGTCTCCGAGAAAAATCCAACGTTTAAGTTTTTTACGGACGCCCGGACGGACGGACGACACGGCTCAGTACATAGACTCACTTTTGCTTCGCATGTGAGTCAAAAATGTGGCATGCCAATGATCGGAAAATAATTTAACCATTGCAAAAATTCCAACACTGTTTTTTGGAGAGATGCAAATTTGAAATTTTTTCCAGGTGTTTAATGACCATGGGAACTCTGGCTATGATTTACTGAGCAAGAGGATAATTTACCAAATTCTCCATCACTTGCTTTGTAATCACTTACACCTTACACACACACGCACTCATACACACGCAGAAAGAGAGAGAGAGAGAGAGAGAGAGAGAGAGAGAGAGAGAGAGAGAGAGAGAGTATGAGAGAGAGAGAGTATGAGAGAGAGAGAGAGAGAGAGAGAGAGAGAGAGAGAGAGAGAGAGAGAGAGAGAGAGAGAGAGAGAGAGAGAGAGAGAGAGAGAGAGAGAGAAGGACGGAGAGAAAGGGAGATAGATGAATTTATTTGAATGAACTTTATTTTGTAAGGAAATTAATGAATTAGAAATAACTGCCCGTCTTACATTCAGCTCTTGTTAAAATAAACAACCCCTAAACCCACTCATCTGATGCATCTCCCCGAAAGTAACACGGCAGAATTACCCATTAGTCACAGAAATAAATGCCATGAATTCACGGTAACCATATATAATCATTATAATCACGAGTGCAATTCAATATGAAATTACCTAGGATGACTGTGCATGAGAGAGGGAGGGAAAGAAAGAGGGAGGGAGAGAAAGAGTGAGTGAGTGAGTGAGTGAGTGAGTGAGTGAGTGAGTGAGTGAGTGAGTGAGTGAGTGAGTGAGTGAGTGAGTGAGTGAGTGAGTGAGTGAGTGAGTGAGTGAGTGAGTGAGTGAGTGAGTGAGTGAGTGAGTGAGTGAGTGAGTGAGTGAGTGAGTGAGTGAGTGAGTGAGTGAGTGAGTGAGTGAGTGAGTGAGTGAGTGAGTGAGTGAGTGAGTGAGTGAGTGAGTGAGGGAAAGCAAGCAGTGCATGCAGTTTTCAGACAAATTTAAGGTACAATCTGACAAGGAAGCAATAAATAGCTGTTATCAAACGATCAAATCCACACGGAGGAGAACAGCAATGAAATTCCTTGTGCCGAAACGCTGGACTCCAGCTGTCCAGTAAATGCTGCTGTTGCTGTGGATTGCAAATGTGCTATTGCCATTTATTTTGCTGGAGTTGTAACTGCTGTTATCATTGCTGCATGTACATAGAGAAAGGGCCTACCTTGGATGAATTTGGCATTGCCAGGAATGTTGTCTGCCTCTTGGAACGGCAGGGGCTCGTAGTCTTTGCTGACAGTCGTTTTTAGGAACTGCATGTGAGTCACCAATCGCGTCCTCAGCAGCTCCTGGAAATGACAATGTCTTTCCATTGGACGGACGGTCATTCGGTCAGTCACTTGGTCAGACGGACGGTCATTCCGTCAGTCATTTGGTCGGATGGACGTACAGACGGCCAGCCAGCCAGCCAGCCAGCCAGCCAAAGATCATACATGTACGTATTAAGGACCACTGTTTACGATGTTATTTTCAGCTTTAAGAACAAAATAATATTGTTTTCCCATGTACCCTGAGCATGAATGTTTCACTTCAACCGTGTGATTAATGGTATGGCAATTATTAAGAATTTGTGACGAGATTCAGGTCAAAATTTATTTCACAAGGTTCGCTGTGACACATAAAAGTATCTCATTTTGCAGACAAGGGACGATTATTCTGAGCAATATTCCATGAGACCCCATCCCGGCAATACTGTGAACATCCAAAGCTTTTATTTGCACAAGTGACCTTTTTATACTGTGCTTCACCTTACCTCACTCCAAAGTACTATCCTACCTCCCTCCAAGCAACCTCATTCCCATTCCGAACATGCACACAAACACAAAGAGACAGGACATAAAGTTACAGCTTTAACCAGCCCAAACACACACACGCTGTTACTTACCGGTATCTTGTGCAGTTCATCCAGGAGTTTCTGAGCCACCTCTTGGAACATGGCACGGCAAGATGGTTTGTTGACAGCCTCCATCATGATCCGTTGGACGAGGGTGAAGGCGCCATTGCCTCGTATCCCCAGACAGTCCATGTAGGCTGGCATCATCTTTTGCTGTGGAGAACAGATCGCACCTGAGTGCATTCCACTTCGAAGTGAAGGGGTGTGTGTGTGTGTGTGTGTGTGTGTGTGTGTGTGTGTGTGTGTGTGAGAGAGAGAGAGAGAGAGAGGAGAGAGAGAGAGAGAGAGAGAGAGAGAGAGAGAGAGAGAGAGAGAGAGAGAGAGAGACAGAGAGAGAGAGAGGGAGAGAGAGAGAGAGACAGACAGAGACAGAGAGAGAGAGAGAGAGAGAGAGAGAGAGAGAGAGAGACAGAGAGAGAGAGACAGAGAGAGAGAGAGACAGAGAGAGAGAGAGAGAGAGAGAGAGAGAGAGAGAGAGAGAGAGAGAGAGAGAGAGAGAGAGAGAGAGAGAGAGAGAGAGAGAGAGAGAGAGAGAGAGAGAGAGAGAGAGAGAGAGAGAGAGAGAGAGAGAGAGAGAGAGAGAACGAAACATTTATTGCGTAGGCCTGGGAGATGTGAAGCACCTGTATTGGATGGATGGACGAGGAACAGTTGAAATGCACACACACAGAGAGAGAGAGAGAGAGAGAGAGAGAGAGAGAGAGAGAGAGAGAGAGAGAGAGAGAGAGAGAGAGAGAGAGAGAGAGAGACACGAGAGAGAGAGAGAGAGAGAGAGAGAGAGAGAGAGAGAGAGAGAGAGAGAGAGAGAGAGAGAGAGAGAGAGAGAGAGAGAGAGAGAGAGAGGGGTGGTGGGAGATGAGATATGAATGAGAGGCAGGAGGTGGGGATGGGAGAAGTGAGTTGCATCCACTTAATTTGAGACGGGTAGTATTTTTGGCACAATCACATAATGACAAAAAGGCAAACATCATTAATCATATGATAAATTTACAAGGGCAAAGCCCATACGACTCACATGCTTGACCTTGACCTTTATATGACCTTGACCTTCAGGTGACCTTCAAGCTCAAGGTCAAACAACTAAACCTACCAATGACATCATACACAAAGAAATGCTTTACACATTTTTCCTACCAAAATACATGTGACCTTGACCCAAGGTCAAGGGCATCCAAGGTCATGCAACACAAAGCTCTTAATTCAAGACATAGGAAGCACAATGGTGCTTATTGGCACTTTCTACTATGAGATATAGTCACTTTTAGTGGTTCACTACCCCATTTTGGTCACATTTCATAAGGGTCAAAGTGACCTTGACCTTGATGATATGTGACCAAATGTGTCTCATGATGAAAGTATAACATGTGCCCCACATAATTATTAAGTTTGAAACAGTTATCTTCCATAGTTCAGGGTCAAGGTCACTTCAAAATATGTATACAATCCAACTTTGAAGAGCTCCTGTGACCTTGACCTTGAAGCAAGGTCAACCAAACTGGTATCAAAAGATAGGGCTTGCTTTGACCTATATACCACTTGTAGCTAAGGTCGCCATTCTCAATAACGTGGGAGAAAATTGGGAAAATGTGAAAAATGACTGTTTTTGAGACCACATTTATGGCTCCTGTGACCTTGACCTTGAAGCAAGGTCAAGTCACTATGTATGTTTTTTGAGGCTTTGTCATCATACACCATCATGCCACATTTGGTGTTGATAGACTTAATAGTCTCCGAGAAAAATCCAACGTTTAAGTTTCTTACGCCCGGACGAAACGGCTCAGTACATAGACTCACTTTTGCTTCGCATGTGAGTCAAAAATTGCTCATAACAATCTCATATTGCATATTGCAAATATTTTGGTTAAAACTTTTTCCCCCAATGGGTTTGAAGGTATTTACATTAATATGAGAGAGAGAGAGAGAGAGAGAGAGAGAGAGAGAGAGAGAGAGAGAGAGAGAGAGAGAGAGAGAGAGAGAGAGAGAGAGAGAGAGAGAGAGAGAATGGGGCCTGAGGGAGAGAGAAAGGGGTCTAAGGGGCGATAATGGTTGAGGTTAGAGGTTTGTGATTGAGGGGTGGTGTGTGAGTGAGAGGGTTGGATATAATATACTGAACCACAAAAGAAACGCAAACGATGGGTTGATTCCATTTGTTATCCAATATTTAACAATTCATTGTGGTGACACAATTCAATCAAATTTAACCAAATTTGATACACCGTTTCTGATTTGAATGTTGTTCATGTTGGTACAACAAAAAAGGGTTCACGTTTCACAATTGTCACGCAGAGAGTCAATAGCTAGTGTGTCCCCCATGTGCGTCGATGACAGCCTGACATCTGGTGGGCATAGAGCGGATCATGCAGTTGATGATGACCATGTTGATGTTGGCCCAGGTCTGCCGCACCGCCTGCTCCAACTGGTGGGCTGTAGTCAGCATCGGCTGAAAGGCGTTCAGCTCCTTCTGCGGATGGTCCCACAAATGCTCAATTGGGTTCAGGTCAGGGCTGAGTGAAGGCCACTGCATAACTCCGATGCCCTGTTGCTGCAGAAAGTCTGCAGTGACCCTGGCAGTGTGCGGACGTGCGTTGTCCTGCTGGAGGGTGAGGTTTCCGTGCTGCTGGAAGTGCGGCACAACAACCGGCCTCAACACCTGGTCAATGTAACGCTGTGCAGTGACTCCATTTCCGCGCCCAGGTCCAATGTTCTGGAACACAACAGGCCCCACAAGCTGGTTAAGGGTGATGCCTCCCCAGATCATGATGCCGGGGCCTCCCCAGGCGTTGACCTCCAGGACGTTGTTGTCAGCGTACCTCTCGTTACGTCTCCTCCACACCCGAATACGGCCATCAGCGTGGTGGACACAAAATCGGCTCTCATCAGTGAAGAGGATGTCCCTCCATTGCCGCCAGTGTAGGTTCCGGTGCTGCTGAGCCCACTGCAGTCGTTGCTGCCGGTGTCTTGGTGTCAGAACAGGCTGCCTGGAAGGACGGCAGCAGTACAGGCGACGTTCGGTGAGCCGGCGCCGCACAGTTTCCCCAGAGACGGGTGCACCATGCCTACCAATGGTGTTCCTGGCAGTTTCTGAGGCAGGTGTGAACGGTTGACGCAGGTGATAGCGGTGAATCTGCCGATCTTGACGTCCTGTGGTCACACGAGGTCTACCGCTTCTAGGGTTGTCAGAGACTTCTCCATTCGCCCTGAACCTGTCCCATAGACGGCAGATTGTTGATACAGCCACGCCAAATGCAGCTGCGACCTGTGCAGGGCGATTCCCACCTTGAAGTCGGCCGATGGCTCTTTCTCTCTCGGCGGCGCTCAGTCTCGGCATCGTCGTTGGCTGAAAATGACTGCTTTGACTGGGTGGCACAAACTGGCCTTTTATTGCCAGCGAAGTGTAAATACTGTTCAGCCAAAAAAAATCGACTTCACTCTTTGCATTCGCTTTCCACGTGCAAAAACATGTTTCCGCGTTCAGGGCGCCGCTGTGCGCTCGTTTTCAGTGACACTGGCCTGATTTTCACACATTGCATGCTAAGATCAATTCTGACTCAGATCAATACCAAAAAAAAGTGTCAGCGAATTTACAGTGCTTGAAATTACCTAAAAGTCAAGCTACCCCCCTATTTGCGTTTCTTTTGTGGCTCAGTGTATTTTGGATGGATGGACGATACACATTCTTTCTTCTCTTGGCCCCCCACCCCCTCAATTCGTTCGTTCGTCCTCTCACGCACGGACCATTTCAGTTTTATACAGCTGCGGCTGCTTACCTTGATGTGCTGAACCAAAGTCCTAGAGAATGTCCTTTGTGTCTCCGTTATGAAGACTTCCACCAGGTTGCCAACGAGACTCAGCTGCAAGGGAATGGACAAGGCAATCGACACGTGTTCAATGCTTAAACTCCCACGACGCTAAACACATTCGTCAAGTTTAGCCCAGTAAAGATTGGACGACATTGTATTTTTGTGTCATTGATGAGGTAGTCCCCCCTTTAGTGACGGAGTTGGAGGGCTGGTATTGGTAAGAGGAGGCCGTAGATAATGGGGAAATGTCGTTGTTACTTTAACATTTCCGCTAATACTTTGTCCGGTCCAGAGGTGTATTTTTAACTGGTCAATTGCTGATAGTAGTTAGGGACTTAGGGGTCCCAGCTCATCCCTAATGAGCCAGCTGTTCACTTTCTAACATTAATTGGTCAACTAATGACTTTTTTCAATCTGAGGAGACAGGCTGCAAGCAAGTTCGGTTTCTGACGATATCACCTCGCCTTTAATTAGTTGTGCCTCTCTCTTACAAACACTCACTCACACAGACGCACACTTACACACACAAACACACACTCACAGGCACACAAACACACTTTCTTTCGCGTGCGCGCGAAATAGGCCAAGTCAAGTCGGCCTATCCCATTCACTGCTTTGCTGCAACCCCAAACCTACTGGCTATACAAGGTATGTGTTCTCTTTCCTTCACTTACTTTGCTTTGCTAAGTTGTTCAATGTCTTTGAGAAGCACCCAAGAATTGAATTTTGAAGAATAACCACGCCATTTGACAAACGCCTTTTTCGATTTGAGATTCTTTTTTATTACTTTTTCTATTCTAAAAACATTTTGAGTTGTTTTTTGTAATTCTTGTGTGTAAAAGCTTCCTTTTATCTCCTCACCATTCATGTCTTCCACCTTGTAAGTTAAGGGATTGGTTTCTTGAATTGATTTTACTCTGAATATTTCTTCCGACCAGTTAGAGGTATATCCTTTCTCAAACTGTTTTTTCTTCTTAGAAATTCTTACAAGATCACCAACTTTAAACTTTAAAACAGGCTGCATTACCTGTTCATTCTGAAACAAATAAAGAAATTCATTGTGCTTCTGTTGATTGTAGAGGCCATTAAATGAGACTATACAACTCAGAGATCTCCCACACGAACTTTTACCCTGTATCGCCCATAACCATCATGACATCTCATCATACCCTTTCACTCGATCAGTTTGACCAAGTCGACATATCATTCCCTTCAATACTTCATCCTCAACACCTCATCTGACATATTAACAACATATACGCTTGCCTTCATTCGAACAGCCGTGACTAGTTAACACTTCCTTCTCGAAATCACCTTGA
>JAWQFJ010001644.1:0-65821 GCA_034096865.1 Theodoxus fluviatilis
ATTTGTGTGTGTGCTATGGCGTGCTATTCCTTATTGTCATCAATGCATATAACCCCTTTTCATTGTGTAGGGTATGGGTTCTTGTGTTAAGGATGCATTTTTACATCCCACCGCACTGTTAAATCTGTGCCTTGGTTTCCATCTGTAGCAGACGATGCGTTTAGGCACATTCCCTTCTCCTTCGGGTCCTGATGCCTCCCCTCTCGCTTGCGGTGCCGGAGGGGGTGCGGCACCCCTCCCCTGCGGGTTATCTGCTGACAGATGGAAACCAGAGTTGTTTTTCTGGAGGCTAGCTTTTATGGGCGCAGGAATTTTACCCCGTTCTGTTCCTTGTTGAAATTGTGGGAACGGAAGAAACTAAACTAACGTAATTGTAAATCAGTTTGTGTTGTGAGATATGAAAATGTTTGGTGTAGTGAATTGTGAAATGTAGATGAGAAGAACTTGTGTTCCTTGCAATACAAGGGATGATTATTTAGGGATTTCATGCTCATGCAGAAGGACATGTGAGTGTACATTGGTGCCAGAAAATAGTTCCAGACAATTTTTCGCGGGTCTCTGAGTTCCTTTTTTGCTTGGCCGTTGTGGGGAGGAGAGGTGCTCATACATGTGGTCCTGACTGAGCGGAACAACGAGTTCAATTCTAGTTTTGTGACGTGCATCACTGCACAGGAATGACGCTGACACATGTGTAGCAGAGCAAGCCTAGTGCACTGGTGGGAGCAGTCCTGAGGTTGGTTAATAAAGAGAAGAAATGCGGTTTTTATTTTTAACTTGATACGTACAGAGCACCAGCACATCCAAAACTGCCTCGCAAAAACTCGCTTCGTGTTTTCCGGGCTTTCTTTGCCAAACTCGCGAAATATACCCTCCATAGGCAAATCACTCCTGGGTCGCGTTGTTTACGCTAGGAACCTTGCAAAATTTTGCGAGGAATAGGCCGGTGTCAACATGTGTCAACACGATGAAAGCAGATGTAAAGACAGTCAAATGTTGACACATGTTGACACTGGTCTACCTTGCAAGACCTCGCGTCTAAGCAAAGCGGTCCATGGGTCAACGTGATGAAAGCAGATATGAAGGTAGTCAAATGTTTTACACATGTTGACACCGGCCTATTGTTTGCCAGCTAGGTGGGCTAAGCAACGTGCCCCAGCAGTTGCGAAGTTACCCTGCATGATCCAAAGCTGAGGGACAAAGGAACTAAAATGCTGATGAGTTAGTTTGTACGATGTCGCCAACATTCATCACATTGCAGTGAAAATTATTACTGTTTGTCCAGAAAACGCATGTCATTGGTGAATACTTACGATGAATTTTTTTTTCCTTGTGGGTTAGGGTGGAAAATGGACCCACCGCGTCTCCCGATGCGATTCATTCACGGTGAATAACTACGAAAACCGAGACGACTTGCTCTTACTATTGTCGGATGTGGTGATTAGTGTGGTCAATGTGTCTATATAATCTACTAATGTCAATATGTCATATAGCTTCATTCGTTCGTTTCGACATACCCGAAAGAGGTCGGCATGCTCTCAAACAGATCTCCCGTCTGGGTTAGGGGTAAGAATAGACCCACTGTGTCTCTCAACGCTCTACGTAAAAAGAGTGTCTAGGGATATGGAGATTTGATCTTGATTCTTTTTTTCCAGTTGCCCGACTTGGCTTACAAAGGCTTACAGTCCGTAAACTCGATTCGTCAAGATAATCCCCCTGTGGGATTGGAGGATATAATTTACCCACTGCAACTTCCTACTCGATTCGTAAAAGGGATATTCAGATAAATCGACACTTGTTCTTAGTTAAACCATCTCTCTTTCTCTCTCTCTCTCTCTCTCTCTCTCTTTCTCTCTCTCTCTCTCTCTCTCTCTCAGTGGCAGGACGTGTTCACGTCGCTCTCCAACATGTTCGCCGGTTCTAGTGAAAAGGTGATAAAACATGCCAGTAACTGGTCTTCCAGCTGCATTGGAGGTCATGCTTTCCACACTTCTGGAGAGCGATACCATGTCCTCATTCAAAGTATTTGGAGAAAGGAATGCAACTGTCGTGGTTCTGAGATTCACGTCCCAGGCTGGCCAGCCATCTTCCTTCAATCAAACGGCAAACTGCTGGAGAAGAAAACCTCCCGCCCAGCTGCGCAGAGACCAGCAGAGACGCAACAACTACCGAAACACCGACCTTGCTAGTAAGCAAGCTCCGTCGAGTTTGTGTCCCCCCACTGCTTGTCCTGAGTCCAGTCCACAAGAAATTCCATCAGTTTCTTCGTCCGCCTTGCCCACTGCACTGTACTCGCCAAACCCAAGCAACACACGTGAAAAGCATGCTGAGAAGTGTGCAAGCACTGAAAGTGGGTCATCGGACGACACATCAGCCTCCAACCGAAAAAACACAGCCTCGTCAGCGGTCAGTGAAAATGCAGCGCCAGAGGAGTCAGAGCGTTCCGCTAGAATACAACAAATCGTGGACAAGGTGATGCAGCCCTTCCGAGACAAGTGGCAACGCGAGGAAGAGGCAGAGGCAAAGGCGGTTGAGTGCACTACCTACGTGTCAAGTGATCCACGTGTCGACCGTGGAATCGTCCAGGCTTCGTTGCAGCCGCCGATCACTTTGACTGCATGGTTCTCGTCTAGTACACAGCACAGCCGTCTCGGTGCGGCTACTCCATCAGCTAGGCGAGAGGAAGGAGCGACTGGTACCCATCCACCCCGCGGTCGGCAGCAGCCCTGGCGCTCCAAGAGGAGGTAACTGACGTGATGGACAGTGATGAACTTTTTCGCTCTCGCTACTCGCACAACAAGACTTGTTGTTGAAGTCTTGATCCCACCCCACCCACGCGAAGCGTGACGTTTTGTTTTTCGTTTAAGTAATTTGGATCCAATTGTAATAGGCCAGTGGCCTGAACAATAAATATTTCGTTCGTTCGTTCGTTCGTTCTCTCTCTCTTTCTCTCATATTCTCTCATATTCTCTTTCTCATACTCTCTCTCTCTCTCTCTCTCTCTCATAGTTTATTCTCTGTCTCTCATTTTCTCTCTCTCATATTTTCTCTCTCTCTCTCTCTCTCTCTCTCTCTCTCTCTCTCTCTCTCTCTCTCTCTCTCACACACACACACACACACACACACAAATATTCTCTCATATTCTCTCTCTGTCTCTCTGTCTCTGTCTCTCTCTGTCTCTCTCTCTCTCTCTCTCTCTCTCTCTCTCTGTGTGTGCGTGCGTGTGTGTATGTGTGTGCGCGCGCACGCGTGTGTGTCTGTGTGTGCGTGTGTGTGTGTGTTTCTTTGGCGATGGGGGGGTGGAGGTGAAGGCCTTTCAGTGGCGTTTTCTAGCCCACAAGGGCTTACAGCCCATAAAACTCGATGAGTTGATGAGACAACTGACAGCCCATCGAGACAAGGTGCCAGGCGGATTATGGAGAGCTCAAAACGTACCGAAAACATGCAGCTAGGGAATGTGATTTACTGTTTGGAGCGAAATCCTTCCGTGTGGATGGCAGAGGCGGTGTTCAAGCTGCACGGATACTAGAATTACATCCTTGAGCAAGATGCTTCACCCACACTGCCTCTTACTGAAAAGTAAAACCGGCAATGCATGCTGGGCATGGCAGTAGGGGCTGATGTTCCCCAAGAATGATTTCAAAGATTGATTTTCTTTGAAGAAAAAAAAGAGGAATAAATAACGATAATTAAATTACTTTGAATGTTAGTTTCGAAAAATTCTTCCTAACGCACTGTCGTTTTGACATAATTTTCTATTCGAGCAGAGCCGAGCCTTGATGTGCAGCTGCAACAAAATATATCTTATCAGCTTCCTCAAGGAACGAGCAGTCGGCAGCTGCAGCATCATGTATCATATCAGCTTCCTCAAGGAACGACCAGCCTGCAGCTGCTGGTTCGCTCAGTTGGTTGTGAAGCGCCCACATAAACACTCCGCGACGAAGAGAATACATCGCGGAACCATCTTGGTTTATAGCGCTTCAAGGACGTATTTGGAAACCATTTCCATGAAGCACTCTCTCCCTCAGTCATTGTGTGTGTCTGTTTGTCTTCCTTTGTTTCTTTCTGACGACTGTCTGTCTGTCTGACTGCCTGTGTGTGCGCGCGTGCGTGCGTGTGTGTGATACATCTTCAATAAGAAGTCAATCAGCACATCAAAGTTGGTAGATTCCTGCAACAGCTCAAGCAATGAGTAGTACATTGTTTTATTTACCAATGATAGGACATGCCTAAAATCAACACTTTTCCCATCATTTTTTTTGTTTGTTTGTTAACTCATAGAGCTAGTCTTGCTTGAGACAGACAGGAAAAATTTGGAACAACAGGCGGGGACTTTACCCGCAACTTTTCGGTTTGTACCCAAATTGCTCTACAAGCTCAGCTACCATGGTCCGCATTGTCTTCTCCTGTCCTGAGTGCCCCGTGTCTACTGTCCAGAGTGCCCCGTGTCTGCTGTCCAGAGTGCCACTAGTCTGCTGTCCTGAGTGCCCCGTGTCTGCTGTCCAGAGTGCCCCGTGTCTGCTGTCCAGAGTGCCACTAGTCTGCTGTCCAGAGTGCCCTCTGTCTGCTGTCCAGAGTGCCCCGTGTCTGCTGTCCAGAGTGCCCCGTGTCTGCTGTCCAGAGTGCCCTGTGTCTGCTGTCCAGAGTGCCACTAGTCTGCTGTCCAGAGTGCCCCGTGTCTGCTGTCCAGAGTGCCACTAGTCTGCTATCCAGAGTGCCCCGTGTCTGCTGTTCAAAGTGCCCATGTCTGCTGTCCAGAGTGCCCCGTGTCTGCTGCCCAGAGTGCCACTAGTCTGCTGTCCAGAGTGCCCCGTGTCTGCTGTCCAGAGTGCCCCGTGTCTGCTGTCCAGAGTGCCCCGTGTCTGCTGTCCAGAGTGCCCCGTGTCTGCTGTCCAGAGTGCCACTAGTCTGCTGTCCAGAGTGCCCCGTGTCTGCTGTCCAGAGTGCCACTAGTCTGCTATCCAGAGTGCCCCGTGTCTGCTGTTCAAAGTGCCCATGTCTGCTGTCCAGAGTGCCCCGTGTCTGCTGCCCAGAGTGCCACTAGACTGCTGTCCAGAGTGCCCCCTGTCTGCTGTCCAGAGTGCCCCGTGTCTGCTGTCCAGAGTGCCCCGTGTCTGCTGTCCAGAGTGCCCCGTGTCTGCTGTCCAGAGTGCCACTAGTCTGCTGTCCAGAGTGCCCCGTGTCTGCTGTCCAGAGTGCCCCGTGTCTGCTGTCCAGAGTGCCACTAGTCTGCTGTCCAGAGTGCCCTGTGTCTGCAGTCCAGAGTGCCCCGTGTCTGCTGTCCAGAGTGCCACTAGTCTGCTGTCCAGAGTGCCCCGTGTCTGCTGTCCAGAGTGCCACTAGTCTGCTGTCCAGAGTGCCCCGTGTCTGCTGTCCAGAGTGCCCCGTGTCTGCTGTCCAGAGTGCCACTAGTCTGCTGTCCAGAGTGCCCCGTGTCTGCTGTCCAGAGTGCCCCACGTCTGCTGTTGTGGTGGTTGTAATAATCCTGGTGATGATGGTTCATGGTGGTGGTGGTGGTAGTCATAAATATAGTGGGTGCATGGGCGGACGAGAGGGGGGGGGGGGGGGGGGGTTCCGGGGTTTCCGGAACACACACACATACACACACCCCAACAGAAAAAAATAAATAAAAACAACAACCCAAAAAAACACTTTTTTAAAGTAACAAAATGTGCTGCCTGAAAGTGGTAATGACCACCATCAGAATGCGCCAGATTGGAACATTTTGCAGTGAAAGAAAACTCCCCCCCCCCCCCCCCCCCCCCGTTTTCACGTTATGGCTGAGCTCCAAGCGCTCCTATAGGGTCGTTCTTCTCCCCCCCCCCACCCCGCTTTCACGTTTCGGCTGAGCTCTAAGCACTCCAATAGGGTCGTCCCCCCCCCCCCCCCCGTTTTCACGTTACGGCTGAGCTCCAAGCGCTCCTATAGGGTCGTTCTTCTCCCCCCCCAACCTCCCGCTTTCACGTTTCGGTTGAGCACTGAAACCACCACCACCACCACCACCACCCCTTATCACGTTTCGGTTGAGCCCTTTAACACCCCCACCCACCCCACCCCCGCTCTTAAAAAAGTTTGGAAACCCCCCCCCCCAAAAAAAAAATTTGAACTGATCCGCCCCTGTGGGTGGTAATAATAAGTGGTGATGGCCGTGATCTTGGTGATTGTGATGGTGGGGTGGTCATGGTGGTGGGGATGGGGGGTTGTCATAGTTATGGTGGCGATGACTGTATGTGTCCCTAGTTATTCGCCTCTTACGAATCGCGTAGGGAGACGCGGTGGGTCAATTCTTACCCTGAACCCACAGGGGGAATGTCAATGTGGACATGTATATAGCTAATCTTCTTGGTCAAGACAACCTGGCTGTTGTGTTGGCTTTCACCACTTTACATGCCAAAGTAGGCCTCCATTATCTCTTTTGTGGGTCGGACAGCTCAAGTTACAAAGTGTGTTTATTATGGGTTCATGTGCAATTTTCATGGATAAAGTCTTTTTGATATGTATGTATGTATGTCTGCATTTTCACTTGTTTTGCGCCATATATCACATCACAGAATGTGCTCATGGCGTGACATTTTGAAATAAATAAGTCTTGAGGGCAGTTTTGAAGGCAGCCCAACACGGAGCCGACTTCAGTGACGAAGGAAGCTGGTTCCACAGTCTGTGTCCCACAACACTAAATGATCTATCATCTTAGTTTTTCAGTTTAGTTTATGGGACACGAATCCGACTTCGGTTTGAGGATCTGCTCTGAGGTAGGATGGAGCCTGACCAGTTGCACACTTGAAAACGATGGAAAGAGTTTTAAATTCCGATCGTTGTTGAACTGGTAGCCAATGGAGATCTTGGAGCATTGAAGCCCATCAATGTACATTAACTTATTTTGCTTTCCATCTGTAGAAATGTTTATATCTCAAAACACATTTTTGTGTGGAGGTCAGATGAAGACATCCTTAATTTTACATTTCAGATAAAGCAGTCAGGATTTGATTAAAAATAAAAGAAAAAAAATCAATTTGAAAAAAGTGCCAAGGACATTAAATCCTGTATATGGGTGTTGACTCATAAGGTCAAAAAGAAAACAAGGGCAAAGCCCATACGACTCACATGCTTGACCTTGACCTTTATATGACCTTGACCTTCAGGTGACCTTCAAGGTCAAGGTCAAACAACTAAACCTACCAATGACATCATACACAAAGAAATGCTTTACACATTTTTCCTACAAAAATACATGTGACCTTGACCCAAGGTCAAGGTCATCCAAGGTCATGAAACACAAAGCTGTTAATTCAAGACATAGGAAGCACAATGGTGCTTATTGGCACTTTCTACCATGAGATATAGTCACTTTTAGTGGTTCACTACCCCATTTTGGTCACATTTCATAAGGGTCAAAGTGACCTTGACCTTGATGATATGTGAACAAATGTGTCTCATGATGAAAGTATAACATGTGCCCCACATAATTATTAAGTTTGAAACAGTTATCTTCCATAGTTCAGGGTCAAGGTCCAGGGTTCGTACAGGTTTTTAGATACAAAATTCCATGACTTTTCCATGACTTTCCATGACCTTCAACAACATTTTCCATGACCTAGCGTACTGTGATACATGACAATTTTATTAGAGAGAAAAGTGTATGGCGCACGACCAAACTCACGCACAATACACCCGTTGTAAAAAAAATCTAATTCTTTTTATTATTTTTACAGCAGATTGATTCAAAAACTGACAAATGCAGAAAATTTTCAAACAAGTACTCCTTAAAATGATGATACTTTTGTCCCAAATTGTCTGGTGCTTCAATGATTAACGCACGCTGAATGTGGTAATCGAGCACGCGTCTACACAACGCCATTGCGGTCCGATGTACACACAAACAGGTGGAACATTTCCGCCTGTTTTCTTCTTTCAAGCGCACAATCCAGGCGCTAGACAAAAAGTAGATTCATCGTACATTAACCCTTACAGTGGTGCTAAAACGGTGACGTTATGGGCTGCCAGTGGCGCTAAAACACGAGCAAATTGAGCAACACGCACACCTTTCATTAACTTTGAGATTGCTGATGAACCGTTACAGATAGACACATAAAGTAAAAAGACAAAATGCTTGAAATTGAATGAACAATATTTTGGTGTACAGTTTATAGTCTTTATTCAAAACCTGATTTTTGGGTCAAATTTTAAATGTTTAACATTTGTGGGGTTTTTTTACTTCTCGAGAAATAAAACAGGTAAATCACTATGCAATAGTGGGTAAATACCCTATAAACCCTACTGGATGTTGCTTTATCATCTGTGCATACTAATGTATCATTCCCTTTGACCAAAAATGCACTCTTTAAATTATAATGCAAATTTGATGAGCCAGGTATTAGGGAAAATGAAGTAATTCTGATTACCTACACTCTCTTCCATCTTATGCAATATTCCTCAAATTTCCAGTTTCCTTTGAGCATACAGGTTTGTTTGCTCCACAAGCAAATCAAAAACTGTATCGTCCAGGAATAGGTTCAAAAAGTCAATTGGCTCAGCGTCAGAGTCAATATCTGCAAGGAGTTTTGACTCGCCCGTGAACGGCGCGATTAGCGGGTCATCAGCTGTTCGCATCCAACCCTGACTGTCATCCTCTCCCACCTCTCGATCACTCGCAGCTTGAGAGATCGGCATTCTTGAGCTAATTACAGCTTGCCTGATCACTTCATCTAAAGTTTCCTCATCATCTTCATCTTCGGCAGCTGAAGGATTAAAATCCTCAAACAGATTTCGCGATCGCGACATGTTGCCTCGAGCGTCCACTTCCATTCGTACAGGATATCCCATAATTTCTACTATAACGCACATAAAATCGCCCTGATTTTTTATTGGCCAAGCTGAAGACTGTAGAGAAACCTCTTCTGCATGAACTGGAGTCAGTAAACGTAGAGTTATATGATAGGCTTGTACTAGGAGAGAGGCAGAACGTACATGGTGTCAGAAACGACATATGCCGCGCTTGCCACTGGCGGACCACGAAGGCGAGCGCTTGCCACGATAAGGGTTAACATCGAATATAGCTTTGGAAGGGGGAAATCTTGTAGAATCCGAGGGTGTCTGTACGAAATTTATTGGAAAAGCGGGAGTGAGCAAATTTTAACAAAATATTTGATGATGTTCGAACTTTCATCCATAACTCGCCTTTCGATTTTCACTGGAAGTTCAAACATACACCGAACGAAAGAGCAATCTTTCCTCTAATGAGTAGTAAAGTTTCAACTTGATCAAATGAGAAACTTCGACGGACGAGTGTTTAGAAGAGACCAACCCGAGTCGCGAAATGCAAACTCCGTCGAGCCACCGCGAGTCGGTAGTGGCGGAGGTTTTTTTTTTTACGTAATCGGCTTGTATGTTCTCAGCGGAAATAAGACGGATTAACACAAAACTACACGACACATGTTCTTGAAACCTTCTGCTTCATAAACAACTTTCATTCTTGTTTATGTTCACAATATTTTGTGGATTGTCCACAATTAGCCATGAAAGTGAAGTGGTATTGCCGAGTGCATTTTGGCTAGTACTGTAGTAGCGCAAAGATTTCATACAAATTACCACGGAATCCTACCACTAGTTTAAAAAAATTAGACACTCAGAAAGACTTTCATCTTTCATGTTACATTGGTATTTTGTGTTATTGATATGTGCGAATCCTAGAAAAAGTGGATTCTATCGAACCGACGGCCACTTCCGGTCTGATGAAATTTCTTCGAACATCGCGTGCGGTGTCTATTTAGCACTCGCTGAAGGTCCAGAGTTCTACAATACTTTTTCCAATATGTGCAAAATATTGCAATAAATATCTTCCTAAATGATTGTTCAAGCATAAACTGAAACAAAAACCCCAATAAACTAACCTATTTAAGCTGATTTGTCCGTCAAAATCGCATCTGCGCCGTCACGCTCTTATACTCGCCATTGTGTGATTTTGACGGTCATGCTATTTACCGAAATGGCGCTAATGTCTTCGAAATGGCTTAGAAATGAGCATATATATCGTTATCCCCTTCTTGAATATGATATATTTAAGCTATTCTAATTAAACCAGAACTATATTTGACCAAATTACGTTAGAAACAGCAACATTTTGAAACAGACATGCGGTCGCCATTTCGATCCAGCGCCAAATGGTAAATAGCAAAATCGGACATGGATATCCAGCTGTTTCTTCTGAAGTTCAGCATTCAGGGACTCATCAAAGAGCAGCACCAGAGAATCAGAAGACCGGGCCTTTGCCTTGAGCATGTCTAGGAAATGTGGCCCCAGAGCAAAAGTTGTCAAGTACCGGGCTTTGCTTTCACTCAAGGCAACTTGGAGGCGATGACACTGTCGGGAAACATGCGACGGAACAGCTCGTTCATTCCTTTGGTACTGGAGAATGAGAAGTGGGAGATGACCATTTTCAAAGTCTACAAAATTTCTGCTTTCAGTGTGTCCTCTGTTGTCAAGAAAGTGTCAATCCCAGTTGATCTACTGCCACTGCCAGTGGGTGCAGGCCTAGTTTCGACCGGCGTAGCAGCGCCAGCTGGAACCACCACCTTTGAAGCACTCTCTGTCTCAGCATTTTTTGCAGTTTGAACAAAATCTGATATTCGTGTTTGACGTTTCCTCTTTTCTTCTTGGTGTTTTTTAGCACGCGCCTGGTGCGCGACACCTTTCATGTGGCTTTTCAACGCTGCCGCTCCCATGTTGGATACATCAAAGTCTTTTTCACAAAATCGGCACTCTCGCTCGCATGACCCACTCACGGTATTCAGGGTCTCCTGTCCAAGAGTCTTGAAAGCGACACTTTCCAGGCATCATGATAATCTGATTCTCAAAGAAACACTGCACTACAAACAAAACAATCTCTTTTCACTCTGTCCTCGTGTGACGAGATGACTTTCCCCCCCCCCTTTCCTCTGTCTATTATTATTATTGTTATCTGCCGAGCCGCAGTACTTAGTGACTTTTCTGCCAAAGCCGGTGTAGGGTCAGAAATGACTCCCTGTTGTGTAGTGACTTGGTGGGAAATGTGAACCATAAGTGTGCCAGGGAGTGATAGACCAGGGAAAGTGGATTAAAACTGATGTAGATTGAATTAACTGTTTTCTCCACTGGGGTTATGACTTCAACCAATCTACTGATGGTATCACGGCTGGACTGATCAATCAGAATTGGGTTCAACAAGCCTGTGATGTGATTGGACAAGAGGGACAGAGTGTTTTCCCAGCAGGTATAAAAACCTGTGCAGTGATAGCTCGTGGCGCCTCTATATCGGTTTTTTTTACTAGGACAGATCCACGTAGATACGGGCGCCCTGTCCAGAATGGGCGATAGGTTTTTGTGGCTAAAGCCACTGTACAGAAAGAGTGAAGAAGGGTATGAGAAGGAACCATCCGGACTTCAGCAGGACGAACAGAGTATCGAGCCCACCGCCAGCCTTGCCTGAAGTTCTCCATGTTTGCTGACCGGAAGAAGAGAGAACGACCCACGAGGAACGAGTCTTCTGCATTTTGGAAGTGTCCCCCAAGAGAAACCAATCCGTGCTAGTGGCTTGAAGTTTACCCAAGCTGTCTCGACTCTAGGAAAACCAACGCGCCATTTTCATCGTGAGTGTGTAAATCTCCCGAGGCCATGTGCTGTAATGCACCGTGCGCCCATCCCCTCTTCCCCCTCTTCCCCTCACCCCTACCCCGCCTCAGTGGCACGCCTTGAGCGTGGAGGCTGAAGTGGCACGAGACCGTCACCGAGTTTCATCGAGTAAGATAAGTACATTGTTCTCACCTCCGGCTTGGCAGTTTCTTTTCCTTTCTAGAAATGTCATGAATAATTAATTGCTGTTTGCCTAACTTTGCATTTGGATATGATTTGTGGCGCTTGTCACCGACTCCCCTTTCAAGGGTGATTGTTAATGATTGATTAAACAACCAATTAAATATTATTACTGTGTTGCCATTTCCTTAATTCCAGACACCTTACATCCATAGTTTGGTTAAGGGAATGAAGGTGCGTGAATTGTTTCTCAAAGATTTTACCCCTAGACAGAAGTAACAAGCCAGAATTTATTCAAGTTAAATGAATTAAATTTAATTAGAGAACGAACACGTCACATTTGGGGTCTATCATCTCGGGATTTTGTGAACGAAATGCAATAGTTAAAATTCTGAATTCATGTCTAACAGTCAGGTTTGGAGTGCCTGTGCCTTGAGAGAGTGAGTGTTGTGACATGACCTGCCATTGTTTGATTCACCTTTTTGCTCTCATGCATTGCTGCCTTGTGTGACCTTGTTCAGTATTGATTTGAATATCACTAGGAATTGAATAGTTACTTGGTGTGGGAAGTTTGCCAGTTTGCTCTTTGGTGTTTGTGGAGTTGATAATTCATAGTCATGGCGGAGAGAGAAGAATTGCCGACCATTAATCTGATCTATTTGGTAGATAGGGCAGGTTTGGAGTTTTTTATCGAGAAGTTTGGTTTGAGTGCAGGCGAAGGGGCTACTGAACAGGATTTGCGAGATATTTTGTGCAGATTCAGAAGAGAGGAGAAGAGGAGGCGGCACGAATTGGAAATACTTAGATTAGACATTGCACAGAAGGAGAGAGAGGCAGCTGAGAGAAAGAAGAAATTGGAGATAGAAGAAGCACAGAGAGAGAAAGCCAGGGAGGCGGCAGAGAAGTATGAGAGAGAGAGACAGGAGGGGGAGAGAGCTAAGGAGGTTGCTGAGAGAGCCAGGGAAGCGGCCGAGAAGTTAGAGAGATTTTGGGCTGAGCAAAGAGAGAGAGAGAGAGCTGAAGAGGAAGAGAGAGAGAGAAGAGACAGGGAGGAGAAGGAGTCATTGGCGAAATGGATAGAAATACGGAGAGAAGAGATGTTGAGGGAAGCTGTGGAGAGAGAGAGACGGGAAATAAGGGAGAAATGGGAAGCAGAGCGGAAAGAGAGAGAGAGGAGGGAGGAGTTCGAGAGAGAGAAAGAGAATATCACATGCCACAGGTGTTTTGAGATAGGACACAGGAGACGTGATTGTCGAGTCCGAGGGAGTGGATGGAAGGAAGAGCGAGGTGTGAGCCGACCGCTTAGGAAGGTTATGTGCTTCAGATGTGATAAAATAGGGCATGTAGCTCGAAACTGTAGAGTGAGGTTGACTCACGAGAGTAAGGCGCGTGTGGCCTTAGTGAGAAATCGTGGCATGGTGCCAAAGGAGAGTGGACAGGTGTGTGAGAAGGGGAATGACGGAGTTCACCCTTATGAGCCTGTGGTGCTTGGGGTCCTGTATGGAAAGGATGAAATTGAGAGTAGGGATGACGAGATTGATGAAGTGGTGATGCGTTCCACCCGGAAGAAGAGGGAGAGGTTGATGAGTGAGTCTGAGAGGGAGGTGGTGATGCGTTCCATCCGGCGGGAGAGGAAGTGTTGGCGGGAGAGGAAGTGTTTGAAAGTGGTGCCTGAGTCAAAGACAGAATCAGAGACAGTTGTGTTCCACTGGTGTCAGAGGCAGTTGTGTTCCACTGGTGTCAGAGACAGTTGTGTTCCACTGGTGTCAGAAACGGCTGTGTCAGAGAGGTGTGAAGTGTGCCCACTGAGAGAAGTGGAGGTCGAGAGTGGAGATGTGGCGAGTGAGACGCCTGATGTGTGCTTGCCAGCTTATGCTGATGGTGATGTGAGTGAGGACGTGACTTGTGAAGAGCAAGCAGACGTAGTCTTGTCAGAGGACAGTGAGATGGTTGCTTGTCGGTCGTTGGAGAGATTGGGGATTGACAGAGACATAGTCCTGGATAGAGACAGAGTCAGAGTCGAAGACAGGGTCAGGGACAGAGACATAGTCAGGGACAGAGACATAGTCATGGATAAAGACAGAGTCGAAGACAGAGTCAGAGTCGAAGACAGAGTCATGGACAGAGACATAGTCAGGGACGGAGACATAGTCAGGGATGGAGACAGAGGAGAAGTGTCAGTGGTGAAGGTGGAGGGAGAGGACAAGTGTGTGAAAGAGGAAGAGATGGAAGTCGAGCATGAGTCTTATGGGAAGACTGGTGTGGAGTTGAATGACGTGGGAGAGGAAGGATTTGAGATGAGAGAAATTGCGTGTGCTGCTGTGAGTCTCGGAGAGGCGAGACACAGAGAGAGGAAATGGTTCGACTGGAGAAAGAGGAAGAAAGGCTAAATTTAGAGAGAGGAATGAATGGGTGTGGAAGTGAGAAAGGGTTGATGTGTTTGTCTAGTCAGGCTGTTTATTGGAGTGTACTGTGCAGAGAATGTGCTGCGTGGAGAGTGAGCAGTGTGGACCTGTAGGAAGAGAGAGGGATTGTGTTGCCAGTGTGCGTGTTAACGCGAAGTTTTTATAGCCAGTGTGAGAGTTTTGTGGGCCAGTGTGATGGTCAGGTGGTTGGCTAGTGCCTGATTTTGAGGTTGTGGCTTGAGTGGAAGGTACGGCGTTAGGCACTGACACGTGTTGTAGGTGTTTAGTTTGTTGTGCAGTGGTGAAATTTGCATAGCTCGTGCGAGTTGGTGTGTTGAATCCCTGTGTCACTAGCAAGGATTGTTTATTTTAAGGAGCGAGTTATTATTATTGCTATTTGTTGTGTAGCTGATGCTCTAGGTGAATGACTTGAAGAAAGGAAACTTCTGTCATGTTTTGCCTGATTGGTTAGTGTAGTCTGCTGGATAGCGACTTACTGGAGTTATGGTGATTGTAGTCGGCTAGAGAAGCGACTCAATGGTATTATGTTTGGAGAGTGCAGTTGCAGTGTAGCACTATATTTGTTTAGTCTCATGGCATGAGACCAGTAAGAGGGAGGCATCACTCCTGGGAGGTGGTCGGGTTGACGGAATGTCAGGCTTTATTGAATGAGGCTGGTGTAGTCCTCACAGCCTGTTTCTGTACCGATTGGCCTAGTAGTAAAATAGACTACATAACCTGGGGCCCCCTGTTGTTTGAGAGAGGTTGTGTTGTATTTATTGATTATATTATTGTTTGTGAAAAATTTCCCCCCCCCCCCCCCCTTTCCTCTGTCTATTATTATTATTGTTATCTGCCGAGCCGCAGTACTTAGTGACTTTTCTGCCAAAGCCGGTGTAGGGTCAGAAATGACTCCCTGTTGTGTAGTGACTTGGTGGGAAATGTGAACCATAAGTGTGCCAGGGAGTGATAGACCAGGGAAAGTGGATTAAAACTGATGTAGATTGAATTAACTGTTTTCTCCACTGGGGTTATGACTTCAACCAATCTACTGATGGTATCACGGCTGGACTGATCAATCAGAATTGGGTTCAACAAGCCTGTGATGTGATTGGACAAGAGGGACAGAGTGTTTTCCCAGCAGGTATAAAAACCTGTGCAGTGATAGCTCGTGGCGCCTCTATATCGTAGATACGGGCGCCCTGTCCAGAATGGGCGATAGGTTTTTGTGGCTAAAGCCACTGTACAGAAAGAGTGAAGAAGGGTATGAGAAGGAACCATCCGGACTTCAGCAGGACGAACAGAGTATCGAGCCCACCGCCAGCCTTGCCTGAAGTTCTCCATGTTTGCTGACCGGAAGAAGAGAGAACGACCCACGAGGAACGAGTCTTCTGCATTTTGGAAGTGTCCCCCAAGAGAAACCAATCCGTGCTAGTGGCTTGAAGTTTACCCAAGCTGTCTCGACTCTAGGAAAACCAACGCGCCATTTTCATCGTGAGTGTGTAAATCTCCCGAGGCCATGTGCTGTAATGCACCGTGCGCCCATCCCCTCTTCCCCCTCTTCCCCTCACCCCTACCCCGCCTCAGTGGCACGCCTTGAGCGTGGAGGCTGAAGTGGCACGAGACCGTCACCGAGTTTCATCGAGTAAGATAAGTACATTGTTCTCACCTCCGGCTTGGCAGTTTCTTTTCCTTTCTAGAAATGTCATGAATAATTAATTGCTGTTTGCCTAACTTTGCATTTGGATATGATTTGTGGCGCTTGTCGCCGACTCCCCTTTCAAGGGTGATTGTTAATGATTGATTAAACAACCATTTAAATATTATTACTGTGTTGCCATTTCCTTAATTCCAGACACCTTACATCCATAGTTTGGTTAAGGGAATGAAGGTGCGTGAATTGTTTCTCAAAGATTTTACCCCTAGACAGAAGTAACAAGCCAGAATTTATTCAAGTTAAATGAATTAAATTTAATTAGAGAACAAACACGTCACACCTCGTTTGAACCAACTGACCGGACCGGCGTGGAAATGAAACGAGGTCACCTAGCCAAAGAACCAATCAGGAAGCAGAAGGCACACGAACCTTCAGAATTAACCAATGGGATGCAAGGGCACGTTTTCCTGACGTGCTCAGCGTTTAAAATTAGATTGAGAGTATTGCGAGAAGCACAGCCTAGAAAACGTCTTTTTTTCTTTCTTAAATTCCATGACTTTCCATGACCTAAGTTGAAATTCCATGACTTTCCAGGCCTGGAAAATGAAAAATCAAATTCCATGACTTTCCAGGTTTTCCATGACCTGTACGAACCCTGAAGGTCACTTCAAAATATGTATACAATCCAACTTTGAAGAGCTCCTGTGACCTTGACCTTGAAGCAAGGTCAACCAAACTGGTATCAAAAGATAGGGCTTGCTTTGACCTATATACCACTTGTAGCTAAGGTCGCCATTCTCAATAACGTGGGAGAAAATTGGGAAAATGTGAAAAATGACTGTTTTTGAGACCACATTTATGGCTCCTGTGACCTTGACCTTGAAGCAAGGTCAAGTCACTATGTATGTTTTTTGAGGCCTTGTCATCATACACCATCATGCCACATTTGGTGTTGATAGACTTAATAGTCTCCGAGAAAAATCCAATGTTTAAGTTTTTTACGCCCGGACGCCCGGACGGACGAAACGGCTCAGTACATAGACTCACTTTTGCTTCGCATGTGAGTCAAAAATAGTTGTGGTTACGATGACATGGCATAAAAACAATAGGATCAGTAGGTAGACCTGAATTTCTTTTTGAAGATGCAAGATTTAACATAAATCAAAATTTCTCTTTCCCTGAAAAACCTTATTTTCAACCTTAACTCATTGAAGACGGCACTATTTTTAGCTCGTGTTGACTGGAGACGCATGTTTCTGGGCATTTTTACAGAAATTGCTGAAAAAATACTAATCAAGCAATGGAAAAACTGTTGCCATCATTAGAACGCTCTTTGTCTCCTCTATCCTTGTAGATCAATGTCATTCTCTCGTTAATTTTATTTTGAATATAGTATTGCAACAAAGATGGGTACCGTCTGGCGTGCCTGTATTTAGTTCGACTGGAGTGAGGCCGACTCTAAGCCGACAGCGTGTACGGATCAGTTTCCGATTCCTCTTCTTCTGTCAGCAGTTCGTGCACTATACCTATGATCTGCTCCTCTAAAACTGCATCTTTTTCATCTTCGGAAAAACGGATCACATCGTCCTTCTCATCTGATGCTTCTTTCACAGCGATTTCAACAACATCCTCATCGTCCTGCCGCGACGCCATTGTGATTTAGCCTTGAAAGCGCCCCTTGCCACATGTGTAAACAAAGTCTGGCAGTGCCTTATCCTCTTCAGAGACACAGACGATCTACAATGTTCCTCACTATCTTATAAGAGAACTAGACTACCTCGACTGGTTAAGAGCCCCTTACAACACACACAAGAAATTTACATACCCACTGCATCATATGATGCGGTGCGTCGTCAACCGTTGCTCACCTCACCGCATCATATGATGCGGTGCGTCGTCATTGAGTTAACCCATTATGACCGTATGCTACGCGCGCGTTACATCTCCCTTTCAGACCGGATGCTACGCAGACGTTGCATTTGACAGTGGTGTCCTTCTTGTTTCTAGGAAGTGTAGAAGTGAAGAAACAAATTTTTTAATGAATGTTGTCGAGTTTGTGTTTTTTCCTCAGGTTTTTAGGAAGCCGTTTTCATCACACGCTGTAGGTCATAATGGGTTAAATAATGGATTCTCTGAGTGCTAATTGGGCAGGGGAGATGGAACGGCACACAATTATTGATTACCATTGATTTTCCCTTCCACCCCACCACCCCTTTTTTTGCACAACCGGAAAAAAGTTTAGGACTGGCAGGAAAAAAAGTGGGTCAGTCAAGTTACCATGACCACAACTATGTTTTATGGGGGGCATGCAGACCACGACAACAACCACAGCACCTCAACCTCACAAAGCACATAAGGCAACACAATAAAACACAGAAGGTAATGTGTGGGAAGAAGATGGGCTTTATTTTCTGGAAATAATTTACTTCCCCTTCTTTGTCTTCAGCTTCCTGGAATAGAACTCCAGCTCCTTGCCCTCAAGGACGTAGCCGTCAACGCGTCCACACTGGCCCGGTCGGCTGGCGATCTTGGCTGCAAGGAGAGAGACATACAGTCAGCTCTCACCTTTACCTAGACTACAACAGACATCTATGACCTTGCACATGCACAATAAACCCAGCACACGTCACTGGAACAGCTTTTGACCCATCACCCTGTAAAATCTTCAGTAGGATGTGGGATTTGTGAAGTAGGTGAAGCTGTATTCAAGTGCGTGGAGTGCTACAGAGTTTTGGTGGTGGTGGTGGTGGAAGTTTTGTGGCCTATCAGTGGTTGTGTGCTATGTGGGGATGGATGGATGGTGTTTTACAGCCTTTCAGCCTTTGTAGGCTATGTAAGGCCGTTTAGCACAAAAGTCACAAAAATAGCTTAGAGTAAACGTAAATCAAGTCAATATGTCCCTATTTATTCCCCTCTTATGAATCGTGTAGGGAGACACAGTGGGTCTTTTCTTTTAACCCCCAACCCACAGGGGGATAATACTATGTGGGTGGGGCCTTTGACAATCAAACCACAAGAGCTGGTTAGTTAGAAGAGCAAGTCTCAATTCCCCTAGCTATTCACCTTTCACGAATTGCACAGGAAGACTTGGTGGTCTATTCTTACCCTCAACCCACTTGGAGATTGCAGCGGGGGGGATGGAAGGAGTTGTACTACCTATCAGCCTTTGCATGCTTTGTTCGGGCATTGAACACGAAAATCACGTTTGTAGTAAGCCCAAATCAAGTCAAGATGTCCCTATTTATTCATCTCTTACAATTAGCATTGGGAGACGCTGTGGTTCTTTTTTTTAAATCCATAACCCTCCAGGGGATGGATGGATGGTTGGTGTTTTACGGCCCATCAACCTTTGTAGGCTATGTAAGGCTACTAATATCGAATATCTTTAGAACAATTTGTAGTAAACGATAATCAAAGTCACGGTGTCCCTAGTTATTCACCTCTTATGAACCGCGTAGGAAGACGCGGTGGGTTAATTCTTACCCCGAACCCGCCGGGGAAGATTGCATTGGGAAAGTTCACTGAAGTGAGACAAAGTGACAGGAGGCAGAAAGAAAGAGAGGAGGGATGCTCACCGAACACTCGACCAGCAGAGAACTGTTCGTCCAGGGCGTGCTCCACCTTGGCTATCTTCTTGCGCTCCTCGTACTTCTTCTGGGTCTTCTTGGAGCGCTTCTTGTTCAGAACGTTCTCCTCGTCAGCTGACTGCAACAGCATGGCATCATGGCGTCATCAGTGGCAATCAAACGCAAAGTAGAAAAGTTTGACAGATAAACGGAGGCAACTGTCTTAAAAGATGCACAGTGAGTGGCGTACAGCTAGAGCCACTCAAAGTCCCACTCATCAAATGGTACCCCCAGAAGATGGATCGATGGAAGTTTTATGTCTATCAACCTTTGTAGGCTATGAAAGGCCATTGAGCACAAAATCACTTGACTAGGCTGGATTCAAGTCACAATGTCCCTAGTTATTCGCCTCTTTTGAATCAGGTAGGGAGACACAGCGGGTCTATTCTGACCCCCAACCAACAGGGCAGATACACCTGGCTGCTGACCTTTCAGGCTCTGCTCAGCTAGGGGTGGCCTACATTGGCCAAAGGTTACTGGGTCGACTTATTTACATACAAGTGTGCATCATCATCACCAGGAAGATCAAACCAACCCCATGCATATCAATGAATGTTGCCAAAAACTCGCATTCAATTCCAAGTGACATGTACTCATCAACTAACACAAAATTGAAAACCTGGCACCAAAATAAATCAACATCTAGCTAACAAGAAAAGAATCAACAGACAGAAGATGAACCCAAAAATAATCAGCATCTGGTCCAATTAACAAAGAAACAAAAAGCCACCAACAAAAGTATTGGCACGAAGCCCATGGGGAAAAACCCCCAACTATGAAGAAAGAAAAACTAGCCCATGAAAATCACTCAGACTAGTTGGGGTTAGAGCAAAGCAAGTATCCAGTCCTCTAGGTATCTGCCTCTTACTGTTTCAGGGGCAGAAGTGGGGGTGGCGTGGGGTGGGGGTACTATTCTTACCCCCAATCCACAGGGGGGCCACAGGACTCAAAGCAGGGGTTTTCCCTGCCTCTACAGCGGAAGGCATCACAAGACCCGGTCCATCAAAAGCTCTCATGCCTTCTGGGAAGCAGCTTTCCAAACGCCATGCCTGTGTCAGGTCTCTTGCCCAGCCTGGCCTAGACATGGTTCTCTCTTGCTTGCTCATCAGCCCATTGCCGTCTAATGTGTGGAATAAAAAATGCTCCTGATAACCTTTAGAAACCCATGGTCGACTTTATTCATTCAACAAGAAGGGCAAAGCCCATACGACTCACATGCTTGACCTTGACCTTTATATGACCTTGACCTTCAGGTGACCTTCAAGGTCAAACAACTAAACCTACCAATGACATCATACACAAAGAAATGCTTTACACATTTTTCCTACCAAAATACATGTGACCTTGACCCAAGGTCAAGGTCATCCAAGGTTATGCAACACAAAGCTGTTAATTCAAGACATAGGAAGCACAATGGTGCTTATTGGCACTTTCTACCATGAGATAGTCACTTTTAGTGGTTCACTACCCCATTTTGGTCACATTTCATAAGGGTCAAAGTGACCTTGACCTTGATGATATGTGACCAAATGTGTCTCATGATGAAAGTATAACATGTGCCCCACATAATTATTAAGTTTGAAACTGTTATCTTCCATAGTTCAGGGTCAAGGTCACTTCAAAATATGTATACAATCCAACTTTGAAGAGCTCCTGTGACCTTGACCTTGAAGCAAGGTCAACCAAACTGGTATCAAAAGATAGGGCTTGCTTTGACCTATATACCACTTGTAGCTAAGGTCGCCATTCTCAATAACGTGGGAGAAAATTGGGAAAATGTGAAAAATGACTGTTTTTGAGACCACATTTATGGCTCCTGTGACCTTGACCTTGAAGCAAGGTCAAGTCACTATGTATGTTTTTTGAGGCCTTGTCATCATACACCATCATGCCACATTTGGTGTTGATAGACTTTATGTCTCCAAGAAAAATCCAACGTTTAAGTTTTTTACGCCCGGACGCCCAGACGACACGGCTCAGTACATAGACTCACTTTTGCTTCGCATGTGAGTCAAAAATGTATTTTTTCATGTATATTCATCCTAATAACAAGATGTAAACACCATGAGAAAGCCACATGAACATGCTACACAACTAAATTAACATTGTTGCTATAAAGTAAATATTCATCGTCTGTAAATTATTATTTTGAAATGTGACAAATTTGGAAGTGCAGGAGAGGCAGCAGGTCGACGCTTCTCTCATGCGGCAACTGAATTCACTTGATCGAATGACTTTCTGGCCGCAAATCACCTTCTTGACAGGTATGTATTGCTTTGCATTTCCTAAAGATATTCCACAGGGGTGTATACGTTGATAAACAAGCTTGCATTCTTCGATAATAATGAAAATTAGATCGTTCCATCAACACCATGTAGATTTAATAGGCCTATGTGCGCGTTCGATTTCACAACACCTGCTTCAAAAAACAAAGCCAAAACACCCCCATTATTGCAGCAAATCATTTTTTTACACATTAAACTGTAAATTTATTCACACACATGATCGGAACGCATCAGAAACGCGTCGAGAAACAAGCAATTTTACATGTCGGTAAGCGGTCTGATTACTTCCATTGATTCACCCAAGTAACCTTCCGCTTGGGGGCAAAACGTGTCTCGATCCTCACAACAATGAGCTAATGAGCTATCTTTGTGTGACTATATAATCTTTGACTCGAGTAGGCCTAAGTCGCCATTTTGACTGCTTCGACTTCACAACTGCACAAGCGCTCGGAGAATCCAAAAACGAGAATTTTCAGCTTCGGCAAAGATCAGCAATGATCGTGACCAATCAAAACGAGCGCAAAGTTTGGATAAATGACGCTGCAGTACTTCGTGAAACATGACGGAACGACCCGACAACCGAACTTGCGAAGCAAAGTTCACCCTACCCCCGCCCCCCAAATTTTCTCTTCGGATTTGCGTCGATCTCTGAAATGACCCATTGACTTTTAAAAAATACGGAAATCAGTATAAATACGGATCAGTCCCATATCTGAAGTCTGTTACTGCCAAGTCCTTGTGGAGAAAAAGGATTTGGACTGTAGTCAGAGTAACTATGACAACCAATCACAGGACTGGTACGGCCAAAACGGCCAAAGATGTCCTATTGAAACAGTTTTCATCATTCCACAGTCCAAAGGCGCTTTCCAAATGGGCCAAAATATACCTTGCCTTTAGTAGGGTGTGCACCTGTGCATGCAAGCACAGAGCTGCCAACCCATCATGCCAAAGAGTAGCATCCAGAGCTTTTTGGAGTAGCATTTAAGAAATAGGCGTATCACACACGCACAAGAAGGAAAATGGCGATGTTTGCGCAGACGCGAAGCGCTGAACCGCCGGCGTGAAGGGGGGGGGTGTGTGTGTGTGTGTGTCAAGATGCTGAGCGCTCAACCGCCGTCGTGAAGCGGGTGTGTGTGTGTGTGTGTGTTGGTGGTGGTGGTGGTGGTGGTGGTGTGTGTGTGTGTGTGTTCTACATGAATGTCAAAAGTCCAATTCGAGGCTTTGAAAAATTGTAGTTTTTTCCTGACACACACACATACACAGAGAGAGAGAGAGAGAGAGAGAGAGAGAGAGAGAGAGAGAGAGAGAGAGAGAGAGAGAGAGAGAGAGAGAGAGAGAGAGAGAGAGAGAGAGAGAGAGAGAGAGAGAGAGAGAGAGAGAGAAAGCCAAAGTACATAATGAGAGAGCAGAAAACAGAAATCTAGGGTGGTACATTCCCAGGCGTGTTAAATGCAAAATATCGTTTCATATTAGTTGAGCCCCTCCCCACACCCCCAGGAAAGGACAGGGTGCAGAAAGCATGTATAGTTTGCTATGCAAAACTGGCCAGGAGTGGGGCCAGCAGGCAGGAACAGAACAGGAGGAAGCTGACTCGGCTCCAGTGTAGTGAGTGTGGAAAGCCACTCTGTCTCCACCCATGCTTCAAACAGTACCACACCCAAGAGGATTATGTCAGCTAAGCTTGTTTTCTGTGTATATTTTGATGGAACCTTTTTTGCATGATCATAGATAACTGACTCAGCTCCAGTGTAGTGAGTGTGGAAAGCCACTCTGTCTCCACCCATGCTTCAAACAGTACCACACCCAAGAAGACTGTGTCAGCTAAGCTTGTTTTCTGTGTATATTTTGATGGAACCTTTTTTGCATGATCATAGATAACCGACTCGGCTCCAGTGTAGTGAGTGTGGAAAGCCACTCTGTCTCCACCCACGCTTCAAACAGTACCACACCCAAGAGGACTATGTCAGCACTGCTCACCCTTCATGTCAGGCTGCATACTGCGCAGCTGTTATTCGCTTTCAACTTCAGCAATCCCAAGTCCATTTCACTCCAATATGACATGGCCAAAACAGTTTCTACATTGGATAGCTGTCTTGTGCACTAGATAACTGCCTTGTACACTGGATAACTTGTACACTGCTTAACTAAGCTGATCTGCTCTAGCATGGAAAAGCTGGGACATCAGGACTGAGAGATGATGACATCACTAGGATTCAGTCGAAAGATGGTGTTAAATACATCATTTGTCCCTTGAACTTATCAAAAACAACATGTAGGATCCCTCTGCTCTATCTTTGCTGGAGACTCATGTAAAACATCCTAAGGAACCTTTCTGTAGGTAACTTAAGCAACCCCAAGCAACTTGTCACTTTGAACAAACTTTTCCACCTGGACACGAGGCATCCATACATGTGCTACATTTGCTGTCCATACAGTCTGCAGACAGTTACACTACCTTTACAATTCACTGTCCATACAGTCTGCAGACAGTTACACTATGTGCTACATTTGCTGTCCATACAGTCTGAAGACAGTTACACTATGTGCTACATTTGCTGTCCATACACAGTCTGCAGACAGATACACTACCTTTACAATTCACTAGAACATCCCATGCTTCAAACAGTACCACACACAAGAGGATTGTGCCAGCTAAGCTTGCATTCTGTGTATATTTTGATGGAACCTTTTTTGCATGATCATAGATAACCGACTCAGCTCCAGTGTAGTGAGTGTGGAAAGCCACTCTGTCTCCACCCATGCTTCAAACAGTACCACACACAAGAGGATTGTGCCAGCTAAGCTTGCATTCTGTGTATATTTTGATGGAACCTTTTGTGCATGATCATAGATAACCGACTCAGCTCCAGTGTAGTGAGTGTGGAAAGCCACTCTGTCTCCACCCATGCTTCAAACAGTACCACACCAGACCTGTTTACCCCAAAAAACCCTTATGCGGAAGATTTGATAAATAACCAGAAAAATGCGGAAGGTTTTGATCTTCAAGAGGAAGATTCTTGTTCACACATTATCATACCAAAATGAAAAGAAAAACACACTCACCGTTTTATGAACTAGCAATTTCCTTAAGGCCAGGTTCAACCTCAGAATGGAAGTACCCTTTCTAGACCTTGGAGAAGTGAGAAATTTGGATATGTGGAAGATGTTCATGTCAGATAATGATTATTAAGATTTGGAGGATTCAGGTCAAGGTCATTCTGACAAAAATGGCTGCCATGTCTAAAAATAGTAACTCTTTCACTGGTGATAATCTCAGAACTGATAATAGAATTCTGCAATTTTAACCACATATAGTATGACTATAGAGCTGAATTGTGAACTAAAAGCTAAGGTTTATACAATATACCTTAATATTCATGGTTTTTTAATGATTTTGTGTAAAATTTCAGCTTCCGTANNNGCACAAAGATGGAAAGGAGGTTTGATACTCTGGCCTCCATTTCTGCACGTATCGCTTTTTAGCAACGACTTTCGAAGTTGGTGGGCCATCTTCGCACTCGTCGTCCGTTTCGTGGTTTCTCTTGTGGCCAGACATGCTTTCAAAATTTCGCACGTGAGAAGCTTGCAAAATTTCGCACGTGAGAAGCTTGCAAGAACTTTCTCCCATGCATTTCCGGTACGGCTCAGTGCGTTGCGAATTCTCATTGGCCCAATTTAAACAAAGAGCCAATCAGAAACGACCTTACATTCGTGACGCGAAAGGGAAGTTATTTGCACGCCGGTCGTGCCGATGATAAGAACAAACAAATCGACAATTGCAACCAGCGAAGCTATCCGCACGGCCGTCGTGCAAACAACCACCCTTTCGATTTTTTTCAGCGAAATATCGGCCGCGGAAGATTTTATTTTACGTCCGTAAAAGCGGAGACTCGGACTCAAAATCGGAAGATTTCCGCAAATTGCGGAAGGGTAAACAGGTCTGCCACACCCAAGAAGACTGTGCCAGCTAAGCTTGTTTTCTGTGTATATTTTTATGGATCTTTCACCTTTTTGCATGAACATTGATAACTAAAATTTTCCGTAATCCTTGCATGCCTGAAACTTACTGTAGCTCAAGTTCCGTAAACAAAATCGTAACAAAAATTCACCAGTGTGTTCTTGTGTCCTTCCTTGAAATTCACCCTTTTTTTACAGCTCTCATTCAAGATATAAAAAGTGGGCAATACAAGAAAGAGCTGTGGATGAAAAACCCGTTTTCTTCCATTATATCTTGTCACACTAGAGAAACAGATATTTGGTCACTGTGGTCAGAGTAACTATGACAATCAATCTCTGGGCAGTAAAAGCCCTCAACAAAAAGTGTTCATCATCCCACAGGAAACTTCAAGCCACGAGGCAAGGACATGTCACTTCACTACCTGCAATTCTCAATTCCTTATATGCAGTCAGAGCAGGTGTTAGGAAATAAAAGAAAGCATTCAAGTAGGTAGGGGCGCAACCCCGCAAAATGGGTGGGAAAGATGCCTCAGGTCATTATTTTACTTAGTTTTAATCGACTAAAATTAATCTCTAAAACATCAAGAACAAGATTAAAACACATTGAAACAAAAAGATAAACAAGCCTTCTGTCTGTTAGCATTCTTCCATTATAGTGGTTGCACTTATTACCATACCCCATTGGGAGTTTTTTTTGCTTTACACAGTGCAGTATTAGACTATTATGGCAAGAAAAAAATCTTTACAGCGGTACCAACATTATATTTGTAGCTGTATTATTTTACTACAATTTTTCAAAGGATACCCGAATTCGATGCGATTTCAGGGGTCAGATGCACTAGAAATACTGTGTCTTGAATGAATTAACTGATAGTAACACTAACAGTGTTCTCAGGAGCTGTGAGTTCAAGGATTTAAGTAGGCTGCCAAGAATGAGTCACTTAAGACTGCCTCTGTCACACTAGAGAAACATATATTTGGTCACTGTGGTCAGAGTAACTATGACAATCAATCTCTGGGCAGTAAAAGCCCTCAACAAAAAGTGTTCATCATCCCACAGGAAACTTCCAGCCACGAGGCAAGGACATGTCACTTCACTACCTGCAGTTCTCAATTCCTTATATGCAGTCAGAGCAGGTGTTAGGAAATAAAAGAAAGCATTCAAGTAGGTAGGGGCGCAACCCCGCAAAATGGGTGGGAAAGCTGCCTCAGGTCATTATTTTACTTAGTTTTAATCGGCTAAAATGAATCTCTAAAACGTCAAGAACAAGATTAAAACACATTGAAACAGAAAGATAAACAAGCCTTCTGTCTGTTAGCATTCTTCCGTTATAGTGGTTGACTTATTACAGACCTGTTTACCCCCAAAAACCCTTATGAGGAAGATTTGATAAATAACCAGAAAAATGCGGAAGGTTTTGATCTTCAAGAGGAAGATTTCGATTTTTTCAGCGAAATATCGGCCGGAAGATCGTCCGTAAAAGCGGAGACTCGGACTCAAAATCAGAAGATTTCCGCAAATTGCGGAAGGGTAAACAGGTCTGTTATTACCATACCACATTGGGAGTTTTTTTTTTGCTTTACACAGTGCAGTATTAGACTATTATGGCAAGAAAAAAATCTTTACAGCGGTACCAACATTATATTTGTAGCTGTATTATTTTACTACAATTTTTCAAAGGATACCGGAATTCGATGCAATTTCAGGGGTCAGATGCACTAGAAATACTGTGTCTTGAATGAATTAACTGATAGTAACACTAACAGTGTTCTCAGGAGCTGTGAGTTCAAGGATTCAAGTAGGCTGCCAAGAATGAGTCACTTAAGACTGCCTCTGTCACACTAGAGAAACATATATTTGGTCACTGTGGTCAGAGTAACTATGACAATCAATCTCTGGGCAGTAAAAGCCCTCAACAAAAAGTGTTCATCATCCCACAGGAAACTTCAAGCCACGAGGCAAGGACATGTCACTAGACAGAAAGAGAACTTCACTACCTGCAGTTCTCAATTCCTTATATGCAGTCAGAGCAGGTGTTAGGAAATAGAAGAGAGCATTCAAGACCGACAACATGTGTTTTTGTGTGTGCATGAGTGTGTACATGCATGTGATGGATGGATGGATGGAATCATACAGCCTATTAGCCTTTGTAGGCTATACAAGGCCTTTGATCATGATGGACCTGCGTGTGAAACCTCCTCGCATCATCTTATGCTGCCGTCATTTGTCAAAACTCCTGCTGTTCAATTCAACACCACAGCCTGGAGGTGGCAGAGTTGGTCCCTGCCTCACATTCCAAAACCTTTTCTATTCCCAGCAGGGCATAGGCGACCCTTGTACAGATAGGCAAATTGGAAAAGCAAGCTAAGTAAGGCAGCATGAGGGGAGTTGTTGGTCAACAAACAATGTGGCATACTGCCATCCTCCACCCTTTGTCTCCGCTCTTATATCCAGACCTGTTTACCTTAAGTTGTGCAAAATAGGGAGATGGGGACTCAAAAATAGGGAGATTTCAATCAAAAGAGGGAGATTTTTATTTTTAGCCCTTACAGCGGTGCTAAAACACAAGCAAATTAGGCAAACATGCACACCTTTCATTAACTTTGAGATTGCTGATGAACTGTTACAGATAGACACATAAAGTAATAACACAAAATGCTTGAAATTGAATGAACAATATTTTGGTGTGCAGTTTATAGTCTTTATTCAAATCCTGATTTTTTTCGGTCAAATTTTATATGGTAAACATTTGTGGGTTTTCCACTCCTTGAGAAATAATACAGGTAAATCACTATGCAATAGTGGGTAAATACCCTATAAACCCTACTGGATGTTTGGTTTAATCATCTGTGCATACTAATGTATCATTCTCTTTGACCAAAATTGCACTCTTTAAATTACCATGTAAATTCGATGATCCAGGTATTAGAGAGGCAAAATGAAGTAATTCTGATTACCTATACTCTTTCATCTTAACCAATATTCCTCAAATTATTGCAAATGTAGAACTGAATAGCATCAATATGTGGATAATTAAACATGAAAACAGTCTGCAGTAAAGTTTGTCTTCTACATTCACGATTTGATAATTTGTCTGTAATAAAACTGAAAAATTCTACTGATTTTTGTCATTATGAGACACAAGAAGGCATTACACACTACACAAACATTTTCAAAAACTTACCTCAAACCAGCAATACTACAAAAACATCCAAAAAATTGCTATATTCATGAATATCCTTTCATGCAAAACAAGAAGAGCAAAGCCCATACGACTCACATGCTTGACCTTGACCTTCAGGTGACCTTCAAGGTCAAGGCCAATTAACTACACCTAGCAATGACATCATACACTAAACTAAGAAATGCTTTACACTTTTTTCCTACCAAAATACATGTGACCTTGACCCAAGGTCAAGGTCATCCAAGGTCATGCAACACAAAGCTGTTAATTCAAGACATAGGAAGCACAATGGTGCTTATTGGCACTTTCTACCATGAGATATAGTCACTTTTAGTGGTTCACTACCCCATTTTGGTCACATTTCATAAGGGTCAAAGTGACCTTGACCTTGATGAAATGTGGCCAAATGTGTCTTCTGATGAAAGTATAACATGTGTACTACAATGTTATGAAGTTTGGAACAGTTATCTTCCATAGTTCAGGGGCAAGGTCGCTTCAAAATATGTATACAATCCAACTTTGAAGAGCTCCTGTGACCTTGACCTTGAAGCAAGGTCAACCAAACTGGTATCAAAAGATAGGGATTACTTTGCCCTATATACCATATATAGGTCAGGTATCCAATCTCAAAAACTTCAGAGAAAATTGAGAAAATGTTTAAAATGGCAGTTTTTTAGACAACATTTATAGCCCCTGCGACCTTGACCTTGAAGCAATGTCAAGTCACTATGTATGTTTTTTTATGCCTTGTCATCATACACCATCATGCCACATTTGGTATTGATAGACTTAATAGTCTCTGAGAAAAATGCAACGTTAAAGTTTTCGGACGCCCGGACAGACGAAACGGGTGAGTACATAGACTCACTTTTGCTTCGCATGTGAGTAAAAAAAAACACCAAATCACTGGTGAAGGTAGGAGGCACATTCACACATACCAGTGTGTCCAATTGCGGGAAGCAGTCTCATCCAAACCAGTGATCCAGTTTGCATGAAACTTGGAAGTACACCAAGTAAACTGAGTAATCTAATTGCATGAAACTTGAGAGTACATGCAGTAATCCAGTTGCAATGAAATTTAAAGTACATCACAGTAATCCAGTTGCAAAAGTCAATTTACTCAGCGTCAGAGTCGATCTACGCGAGGAGTTTCGACTCGCCCATGATTATATAGTCTTTGATTGAATTAGTCGCGCTTACCACGATAAGGGTTAGATATGTCACGTAATATGTGTACCATCCCAGGTCACAAACTGCATAAAAATTTAATAAAAATCAGCTGAAAGTGGAATAAAAAACTCAGAAATCAGCTGAAACGCTGATAAGTCCCATCTCTGCTGGCACATTGTTCATTGTTGCCTCTGCCCTAGTCGTTGCATTCTCAAGCGAGTCAAGGTCGTCCACTGAAGCCTTCGGTGCAGTCACAAAAAAATTTCCTATGGATCCTGTACGTGCAGCTGCATCTTCATTAGACTTGTGGACCTCCGATTTCAAGTGCTTAGAAATGTCATTCTTGCCTCCGTGGCTCACATTGATGTCTTTTTTGCAGAACGTGCAAAACGCGTGTGATTTCGATTTCGACGATGGGCGAAATGCCGGGAATTCCGATTTCCACTCAGCCTTCCACTTTGCGCTGTACTTTGCTCTCTTTCTGCTTCTGACAAGAGTGGACTTTCTTTTCTCATCCTCTGTGTCACGCTCACTGTCGGATTCAAAATCGGTTTCGCGAGTCTTTCTCTTTGAGTTTTCAATGGACGCCATCTTCATTGAGATCGGTCAAGCAAAATGGCGGCTATTCCAGGTTGTAAACTGGTTCTCGATTGGACGAAGGTCCTGACTCAACTAATCAAAACAATTGTACTGCAGATCTGCGGAATGACCTTCAGTGGCGCGGTAGAAAGTTCGGATCGTCATGTAAATGCTTTGGAAACGAAATAAATCTTTCAAAATTTTTCATTTTCGGGAGATCGGTGGAAAAAAAATCGGGAGATTTACGAAGCTAGCGGGAGGTCGGGAGATAGGGTCTGAAATCGGGAGTCTCCCGCTAAAATCGGGAGAGTAAACAGGTCTGTTATATCAACCCTTGCTGCAACTAAAGAGCATGAGTTCCTCCAGTTCTCCTAAAACTCATTGTTCGCATTGTGCAATCTCGTGACAATCTTGCTGCAGAACTCACACACAAACATATATGACCAATATATTTGGATGGATGGATGGATGGATGGATGGATGGATGGATGGATGGATGGATGGATGGATGGATGGGTGGGTGGGTGGATGGATGGGTGGGTGAATGGGTGGATGAATGGGTGGATGGATGGATGGATGGATGGATGGATGGATGGATGGATGGATGGATGGATGGATGGATGGATGGATGGATGGATGGATGGATGGATGGGTGGATGGATGGATGGATGGATGGATGGATGGATGGATGGATGGATGGATGGATGGATGGATGGATGGATGGATGGATGGGTGGATGGATGGATGGAAGGGTGGATGGATGGATGGATGGATGGATGGATGGATGGATGGATGGGTGGATGGAGGATGGATGGGTGGATGGATGGATGGGTGGATGGATGGATGGGTGGATGGGTGGATGGGTGGATGGATGGATGGATGGATGAATGGATGGATGGATGGATGGGTGGATGGATGGGTGGATGGATGGATGGGTGGATGGATGGGTGGATGGATGGGTGGATGGGTGGATGGATGGATGGATGGATGGATGGATGGATGGATGGATGGATGGATGGATGGATGGATGGATGGATGGATGGATGGATGGATGGATGGATGGATGGATGGATGGATGGATGGATGGATGGGTGGATGGATGGATGGATGGATGGGTGGATGGATGGATGGATGGATGGATGGATGGATGGGTGGATGGATGGGTATATGGATGGATGGATGGATGGGTGGATGGATGTTTGTGTACAGCCCATCAGTCTTTGTAGGTTTAAGTAAGGCCATTGAGCACAAAAATCACTCAAATAGTTTAGAGTACGCGAAAATAAAGTCACAATGTCCCTAGTTATTCACTTCTTTACAGTCTATTCTGATCCCCAACCCACAGGGGAGGCACCAATAGATTTGGAACAATGAGCTGGAAAGCTAAGGAGAGCTCATCCCTTCACCAGCAGCTGCAGGCAGTCACGGAAACAGTAACAGGACGCAGTGGAGAGGTTAAGGGCTTCATACATTACAGGATGGAATGAAGAGGGCAGTCAGACTAAGAGAAATACAAAAGCACTCACCAGCTTGACTCCCTTCTTGCGGCCCAGAGCCAGGGCGTAGTGAGCCTCGTACCACTGGCGGAAGGGGGTGGCATCAATCTGCACAATGGCGCTGCGCACCAGAGTCTTGGTACGCACCAGCTCGTTGTTTGAGCTGTTGTACACCACATCGATGATACGTGTGCGGCGAGTGATGCCTGCAACACACATACAGACAGTCAGTGAGAAAACTCGGTCACACAGCATTCCAGACATTACGACAAGATTGATACCTATGTTAACCACTTCACTCCTGAAGTCCCGCCGTGTCCCACAGATATGGCCCTGCACATGTGAGGGATTAAGGAAGGTAATTAGGCCTGTATATTTTAATAGATTCTCAGCTATTCTAGTGCCCATTAGCTGAGTTGGTATTTTCTGTGTAAGAGAATATGTTGTCATGAAGAAGAAAAAAACTGTCTAAAACAACAAGCTGCCCACCGCGACCTCCCTGAATGCCCTACTGTGTCCTAGGCCACATAGATCAGCATGAATTGTGATCAAGGGGGAGACTTTCTTTCTTCTCCCACTTGCATGAAATCTAGAGAGTAGCTGTGCTGTAGAGGTCAGAGGAATTTGGGAATGGAACTGGGGTTGAGGACCTCCTTGTGTTTTTTTTGTAGATTCTAAGCTATTCTAGTATTTAAATTTTGTTATGCCCATTATCTGAGCCTAGCTGGAAAGATGATTATTTTCTATGTGAGAGAAAATGTTATCAGAGGAAGAAAAAAAACTTGTTTGAAAGAATTTTTTTTTAAATTATTTACCCATTCAATTTGGGGGTGAAGGGGGTTTAGTGATCTCAACATCACATGTGGTCACCTTCAGGTGTGGGGTTTTCACACAACTTGATAGAGAATTCATTCCCATTGCATCCCAAACATGCTGACAAGATTACAGAGTGATACCTGCAACAGGTTGCCTCCCTTTACTTGGGCAGTGAAGAGGGTATAGTGATCTCAACATCTTGTTTCGTCACCACCAGGTGTGGAGTTTTCACACAACTTGATAGCTACAACTCATTCCCATTGCATCCCAAACATGCTGACAAGATTACAGAGCGATGCCTGCAACATATGCAAGGTCACCCACCAGGTGTGGAGTATTTGGGCAGTGCTTGAGCAAGACAACTCAGTAACAGCCCATGCCAGGCATGTTCTAAATACACAGGTGTGGTTGTGAGGTGCAGAGTTTTCACAGAGTATTTCAGAATGACTGTCAGTTAGATTGCAATCCAGGTTCAGTGAAAATATTACAAAGAGATGCCTGCAGCAACACACAGTAATTCAAGTTTTTAGTATTCTGCTGCACTTGAGGCTGCTCAATGTTGCTCCAGAAACAGTTTATTCCACACAACACTGAAAATGTGTAAATCACACTTACTGACAAGAAGACAAAATGTGTATGCTTGTCATTCAGTGACTATCTGAATTTGGACAAATTAAATTTCCTGTCTGCTAGTCATTCAATAACTATCTAAATTTGGAGAAATTTGGAGAAAGTAAATTTCCTGTCTGCTAGTCATTCAGTGACTATCTTAATTTGGACAAAGTAAATTTCCTGCACGCTAATCATTCAACAACTATCTAAATGTGGACAAAGTAAATTTCCTGATCACCGAGAAACCAATAGATCACCATCAGCTGCATCTCTCGACTTGTGAGGCAAAAATCAAATGGCACTTGGACTAAAACCACAACAACCTTCACCTACACCCCCCACTTGTTACACTTTATCCAGCATGCCAACTGGGGAAAATCTTCCATCTAGTTATCAAAATAATGAAAGATTCTTTTCTGACACCTCCGTTTCTGCCGAAAGATCCACCACATAAGTACTATATCAATCTTATCAAAGTATTTGGTTTTGTTAACAATAGTTACTGACATGACAGCATTGTACTTCTCCTCAGGACATCTCCACGAGTTCTCTCAACATGCACCAGTGATGAGGCGCATCAGCATTTATTTTCACAAGGACATCCCAATGATATGAGATTTTACTTTGCAACATGACCCACATTGTCTTCAGACTAACTCCGATATGCCAACACAAATCAACCCTTCCTACCGCCATCCCAGCACCCCAACACTCACTCTCAGAGCCCCAGGAGAAGTTGCCGTGGTCCAGGCGGAGAGCGCGGTACTTCTTGTTGCCGCCACGCGTCCTCACAGTGTGGATGCGCTTGGCGCCCAGCTGCAAGACAAGTCGCATTATTTATCTCTAATCTGGTCACTTCACTCTGCCATCACAGAAACAAGTGTGATAGTAGGTCACTAACTACAGAGACAACTGTCCTGTAGACCCCAATCAACTCCCCAGCATTTAGAGTCAAGACTTTCAAGCTTGTCTAGATGAGGAGATTCAGATAAGCCAAATCCCATCATCAGTAAGCCTGGTGATCAGGGCAGCCTCAACAGATAACCAAATGTATGATTTATCATTATAAGAATAACATGGTTTTTCAAACAGTAAGGCCATAGGATCATGAAGAAAAAGTATTATGAATCTCATCTCCATTCTGCAGGTGTAAGCGAATAGTGGCATCCTGAGCTAATAATGTTTCATATCAATTTAATACCATGCTTGTTATAATCCCCCAAAGTTGAATATGAATGAGAGCAGGGAGAGAACACATCAGGGTAAAAATGCTGCATCAATGATTTTCAGCCGAAAGATGGTATAAACATCATTTGTATTCCTCCCTGTCTCACACTCTTTTCACATGAGAAAATGTCACTAGAGTCAACATCCAATACAGACCAATGTTGGCTGCTTCTGTAACATGCAGCTTCTAGGCTGTTAACACATGTGTGGTATTCAAGATAAGAATAGTAGTTCTAGATATTGATTTATTGCTAGACTCTTGGTCTCAAACCATTTTACTCCAGATAATAAGGCTACATTGAGAATTCCTTCCCATCCCATGCCAACATGATTAACAAAGGCACATAAACCCACAGGCAAAAGTAAAGCAATAAATTCATTTGCGCACGACACGCTGGCAGACCTGTTTACCCCCAAAAACCCTTATGCGGAAGATTTGATAAATAACCAGAAAAATGCGGAAGGTTTTGATCTTCAAGAGGAAGATTCTTGTTCACACATTATCATACCAAAATGAAAAGAAAAACACACTCACCGTTTTATGAACTAGCAATTTCCTTAACTGAAGCCTCCATAGAATGGAAGAAAGTCACGAAAATTAGGTACAAAATTTGTCACTGTCAAAGCACAATCACCAGTTTTTTTCACACTTGTCTTGGTCAGAAAGGATTCACACATACACACACACACTCTCTCTTCACACACACACACACACACACACACACACACATCACTGGAATGGCTTCAGTTCATTTGTTGAGGCTCCAGTAGTAAGCACTCTTGAGCTGCTTCAGGGTAGCATTATCAAAATGGCTTACTTGCAGCAATTTTTGAGTCCGGAAACATTTCCTTGAAGAGCTTGGTGAGGTAGTCAGCAGAAGATAGAGACAGGTTGCTGTTGGCGATCAATTGGCACATCAGTGCCTCGGCTCTGATAACCCCCAACTTGGACTCCGATGATGTGGAACTAGAAGTGGAGGGGCCTTGGAAAAACTCTGTAATCTACGGTGCTTTGGCCCTTTCCTTCACAGTTTTTTCCCTCTCCTTGTGCATTGCTGTTTTAACGTGCCGATCGCAATCGTTTCTTCCCCCATGACTGATTCGGAAGTGGCTTTCGCAAACCTGACAAAAAGCATGTGTGGGGCTGAAATCCTTTGACTTGCACAAAGATGGAGAGGAGGTGATACTCTGGCCTCCATTTCTGCACGTATCGCTTTTTAGCAACGACTTTCGAAGTTGGTGGGCCATCTTCGCACTCGTCGTCCGTTTCGTGGTTTCTCTTGTGGCCAGACATACTTTCAAAATTTCGCACGTGAGAAGCTTGCAAAATTTCGCACGTGAGAAGCTTGCAAGAACTTTCTCCGATGCATTTCCGGTACGGCTCAGTGCGTTGCGAATTCTCATTGGCCCAATTTAAACAAAGAGCCAATCAGAAACGACCTTACATTCGTGACGCGAAAGGGAAGTTATTTGCACGCCGGTCGTGCCGATGATAAGAACAAACAAATCGACAATTGCAACCAGCGAAGCTATCCGCACGGCCGTCGTGCAAACAACCACCCTTTCGATTTTTTTCAGCGAAATATCGGCCGCGGAAGATTTTATTTTACGTCCGTAAAAGCGGAGACTCGGACTCAAAATCGGAAGATTTCCGCAAATTGCGGAAGGGTAAACAGGTCTGCGCTGGCTGACCTTGAATACAATAAGAAGATGTTATCAGCATATTCAGCACGTGCTTCTCTTGCTTGCCAGCATGTTCAATAATGTGCTAGTGGGGGCCTAGGCGGTGAACATAGGGGGTCTTCTCAAGGGTCAGTGACCTCCGTGGGGAGCACACACTGCACATGCAGAAGCTGGATATGCTGCGCATACTGTTCAGTGCATTCAGTCTGGCCATTACATGCACACAAACACCCCAGCGCTAGCGCTTTTTCTGCACAGTAGCAATGCCGAGGTCGTCAGAAGAACATCATCAACAAGCCATCGGGCGTCTTGATGCTGGTGAGACGCCGCTGCAGGTTGCAACTGCATTTGGTGTGCATGTCACAACAATTCATCGTCTTCGACACCGTTTCCTTGCCACCAACACCACACGTGACCTACCCAGGAGCGGCAGACCAAGGGTTACAACAGCAGCTCAAGATCGCCTATTGAGCAGCCGGCACCATCATGACCCGCATGAACAGCCGCAAATTCAGCGAGAAACACTCCTGGTGTGCACGGGAGGCCAATAAGTGAAAGAACAGTACGCAGATGACTGACTGCTGCAAACCTGGAGAACCGCATTCCAGCACGGCGTCCTCCCCTCTCTTCAGCATCGCCGCAACCGTCTGGCCTGGGCTCAGAATCACATCAACTGGTGTCTTTGGGACTGGAGGAGGGTCCTTTTCACTGACGAGAAGCGGTTTTGCGAGGACAACGTTGATGGCCGTGTCAAGATCTGGAGAAGACCCGGAGAACGCTTTGCTGATGCCAACATTGAACGTCACGACCGATGGGGAGGTGCAAGCATCATGGTGGGGGGCGCCATTGGTCTGAATCAGCGAGTTGGCCCTATAATCTTTCAGAATGTGGGTCATGGTCGTGGAAATGGTGTCAATGCTGCCCGATACGTCGCCCAGGTTCTCCAGCCTCATGTGGTGCCATTTTTTCTGAGACACCAAAACTTCCTGTTCCAGCAGGATAATGCCCGTCCTCGCACAGCACCTGTTACCCAGGCATTTCTGCGTTAGAACATCAACCTTCTGCCTCATCCCGCCAGATCACCTGATTTAAACCCAATAGAACACTTTTGGGACGGTCTCCAGAGAAGGATGAATGCCCTTGCGCCCAGACCTCGTACACAGGCGGACTTGCGTGCAGCCGTTGCCAGAGTGTGGCCCCAGGTCCCTCAAAGGCAGACCAACAACCTGGTAAGCTCCATGCACCGGAGATGCAGGGCGGTGATTAATGCTTATGGTGGTTCAACACGCTATTGACTTTCCAAGTGCATTTGACTGAAATTGGTTCACGGTACTGACTCATTCTTTTTTATTTTCTAATCTGTAATGTTAACCAATGTATCGAATAAATTCGTTTTGATTTGTGCTACTGTTTGTTACATGAAATTGGAATTAATAATTCACATGCCTCAAACCCTTCTGTTTTGATTGCATTTCTTTGGCCTGTGAGTATAGTTTCCCTGCTAGCAACATGATGTCCTATGCTACTGACACATCAGCAGAATCTTGGTCTCAAACCATCTTTCACTTCACTCCAGATCATTCAGCCACTTATCTCCTGTTGAATGTGGAGGAAATATATACTGCCTTGATGGGCTTAACTGTCGTCAGCAAACTGATTTTCAAGGCACCTCCCCCTGGCACACAAGTGCTGCTTGGGGCTGGCTGTGAGTGCTCCTGGTGCAGGCCCCGAAAGCAGCAAGACCACAGCAAACCAGCTGATGAGGGCGGCATCAGTTCGGCACAGGCTGTATGTGATTCTTGTGGTCCTTGTCAAGCCATCCATATAAGAGGGCAAACAATAACAAGAAGGGCAAAGCCCATACGACTCACATGCTTGACCTTTATATGACCTTGACCTTCAGGTGACCTTCAAGGTCAAGGTCAAACAACTAAACCTACCAAGGTCAAGGTCATCCAAGGTCATGCAACACAAAGCTGTTAATTCAAGACATAGGAAGCACAATGGTGCTTATTGGCACTTTCTACCATGAGATATAGTCACTTTTAGTGGTTCACTACCCCATTTTGGTCACATTTCATAAGGGTCAAAGTGACCTTGACCTTGATATGTGAACAAATGTCTCATGATGAAAGTATAACATGTGCCCCACATAATTATTAAGTTTGAAACAGTTATCTTCCATAGTTCAGGGTCAAGGTCACTTCAAAATATGTATACAATCCAACTTTGAAGAGCTCCTGTGACCTTGACCTTGAAGCAAGGTCAACCAAACTGGTATCAAAAGATAGGGCTTGCTTTGACCTATATACCACTTGTAGCTAAGGTCGCCATTCTCAATAACGTGGGAGAAAATTGGGAAAATGTGAAAAATGACTGTTTTTGAGACCACATTTATGGCTCCTGTGACCTTGACCTTGAAGCAAGGTCAAGTCACTATGTATGTTTTTTGAGGCCTTGTCATCATACACCATCATGCCACATTTGGTGTTGATAGACTTAATAGTCTCCGAGAAAAATCCAACGTTTAAGTTTTTTACGCCCGGACGGACGGACGGACGCCCGGACGGACGAAACGGCTCAGTACATAGACTCACTTTTGCTTCGCATGTGAGTCAAAAATTCAGCACTGCACACCCTTCATGTCAGGCTGCATACTGCGCAGCTCTGTTATTCACTTTCAACTTCAGCAATCCCAAGTCCATTTCAGTCCAATATGACATGGCCAAAACAGTTTCTACATTGGATAGCTGTCTTGTGCACTAAATAACTGCCTTGTACACTGGATAACTTGTACACTGTTTAACTAAGCTGATCTGCTCTAGCATGGAAATGCTGGGACATCAGGACTGAGAGATGATGACATCACTAGGATTCAGTCGAAAGATGGTGTTAAATACATCATTTGTCCCTTGAACTTATCAAAAACAACATGTAGGATCCCTCTGCTCTATCTTTGCTGGACACTCATGTAAAACATCCTAAGGAACCTTTCTGTAGGTAAGCAACCCCAAGCATCTAGTCACCTTCAACAAACTTTTCAAACTGGACACGAGGCATCCATGCATGTGCTACATTTGCTGTCCATACACAGTCTGCAGACAGTTACACTATGTGCTACATTTGCTGTCCATACAGTCTGCAGACAGTTACACTATGTGCTACATTTGCTGTCCATACACAGTCTGCAGACCGTTACACTACCTTTACAATTCACTGTCCATACAGTCTGCAGACAGTTACACTATGTGCTACATTTGCTGTCCATACACAGTCTGCAGACAGTTACACTACCATTACAATTCACTGTCCATACACAGTCTGCAGACAGTTACACTATGTGCTACATTTGCTGTCCATACACAGTCTGCAGACACACTATGTGCTACATTTGCTGTCCATACACAGTCTGCAGACAGTTACACTATGTGCTACATTTGCTGTCCATACAGTCTGCAGACAGTTACACTACCTTTACAATTCACTGTCCATACACAGTCTGCAGACAGTTACACTATGTGCTACATTTGCTGTCCATACACAGTCTGCAGACAGTTACGCTATGTGCTACATTTGCTGTCCATACAGTCTGCAGACAGTTACACTACCTTTACAATTCACTGTCCATACAGTCTGCAGACAGTTACACTATGTGCTACATTTGCTGTCCATACACAGTCTGCAGACAGTTACACTACCTTTACAATTCACTGTCCATACAGTCTGCAGACAGTTACACTATGTGCTACATTTGCTGTCCATACACAGTCTGCAGACAGTTACACTATGTGCTACATTTGCTGTCCATACACAGTCTGCAGACAGTTACACTATGTGCTACATTTGCTGTCCATACACAGTCTGCAGACAGTTACACTATGTGCTACATTTGCTGTCCATACACAGTCTGCAGACAGTTACACTATGTGCTACATTTGCTGTCCATACACAGTCTGCAGACAGTTACACTATGTGCTACATTTGCTGTCCATACAGTCTGCAGACAGTTACACTACCTTTACAATTCACTGTCCATACACAGTCTGCAGACAGTTACACTATGTGCTACATTTGCTGTCCATACAGTCTGCAGACAGTTACACTATGTGCTACATTTGCTGTCCATACAGTCTGCAGACAGTTACACTATGTGCTACATTTGCTGTCCATACACAGTCTGCAGACAGTTACACTATGTGCTACATTTGCTGTCCATACAGTCTGCAGACAGTTACACTACCTTTACAATTCACTGTCCATACAGTCTGCAGACAGTTACACTATGTGCTACATTTGCTGTCCATACACAGTCTGCAGACAGTTACACTACCTTTACAATTCACTGTCCATACAGTCTGCAGACAGTTACACTATGTGCTACATTTGCTGTCCATACACAGTCTGCAGACAGTTACACTATGTGCTACATTTGCTGTCCATACACAGTCTGCAGACAGTTACACTATGTGCTACATTTGCTGTCCATACACAGTCTGCAGACAGTTACACTATGTGCTACATTTGCTGTCCATACACAGTCTGCAGACAGTTACACTATGTGCTACATTTGCTGTCCATACACAGTCTGCAGACAGTTACACTATGTGCTACATTTGCTGTCCATACAGTCTGCAGACAGTTACACTACCTTTACAATTCACTGTCCATACACAGTCTGCAGACAGTTACACTATGTGCTACATTTGCTGTCCATACAGTCTGCAGACAGTTACACTATGTGCTACATTTGCTGTCCATACAGTCTGCAGACAGTTACACTATGTGCTACATTTGCTGTCCATACACAGTCTGCAGACAGTTACACTATGTGCTACATTTGCTGTCCATACAGTCTGCAGACAGTTACACTATGTGCTACATTTGCTGTCCATACAGTCTGCAGACAGTTACACTATGTGCTACATTTGCTGTCCATACACAGTCTGCAGACAGTTACACTATGTGCTACATTTGCTGTCCATACAGTCTGCAGACAGTTACACTATGTGCTACATTTGCTGTCCATACACAGTCTGCAGACAGTTACACTATGTGCTACATTTGCTGTCCATACAGTCTGCAGACAGTTACACTATGTGCTACATTTGCTGTCCATACAGTCTGCAGACAGTTACACTATGTGCTACATTTGCTGTCCATACAGTCTGCAGACAGTTACACTATGTGCTACATTTGCTGTCCATACACAGTCTGCAGACAGTTACACTATGTGCTACATTTGCTGTCCATACACAGTCTGCAGACAGTTACACTATGTGCTACATTTGCTGTCCATACACAGTCTGCAGACAGTTACACTATGTGCTACATTTGCTGTCCATACAGTCTGCAGACAGTTACACTATGTGCTACATTTGCTGTCCATACACAGTCTGCAGACAGTTACACTATGTGCTACATTTGCTGTCCATACAGTCTGCAGACAGTTACACTATGTGCTACATTTGCTGTCCATACACAGTCTGCAGACAGTTACACTATGTGCTACATTTGCTGTCCATACAGTCTGCAGACAGTTACACTATGTGCTACATTTGCTGTCCATACAGTCTGCAGACAGTTACACTATGTGCTACATTTGCTGTCCATACAGTCTGCAGACAGTTACACTATGTGCTACATTTGCTGTCCATACAGTCTGCAGACAGTTACACTATGTGCTACATTTGCTGTCCATACAGTCTGCAGACAGTTACACTATGTGCTACATTTGCTGTCCATACAGTCTGCAGACAGTTACACTATGTGCTACATTTGCTGTCCATACACAGTCTGCAGACAGTTACACTATGTGCTACATTTGCTGTCCATACAGTCTGCAGACAGTTACACTATGTGCTACATTTGCTGTCCATACAGTCTGCAGACAGTTACACTATGTGCTACATTTGCTGTCCATACAGTCTGCAGACAGTTACACTATGTGCTACATTTGCTGTCCATACACAGTCTGCAGACAGTTACACTATGTGCTACATTTGCTGTCCATACAGTCTGCAGACAGTTACACTATGTGCTACATTTGCTGTCCATACACAGTCTGCAGACAGTTACACTATGTGCTACATTTGCTGTCCATACAGTCTGCAGACAGTTACACTATGTGCTACATTTGCTGTCCATACAGTCTGCAGACAGTTACACTATGTGCTACATTTGCTGTCCATACAGTCTGCAGACAGTTACACTATGTGCTACATTTGCTGTCCATACAGTCTGCAGACAGTTACACTATGTGCTACATTTGCTGTCCATACACAGTCTGCAGACAGTTACACTATGTGCTACATTTGCTGTCCATACAGTCTGCAGACAGTTACACTATGTGCTACATTTGCTGTCCATACAGTCTGCAGACAGTTACACTATGTGCTACATTTGCTGTCCATACAGTCTGCAGACAGTTACACTATGTGCTACATTTGCTGTCCATACAGTCTGCAGACAGTTACACTATGTGCTACATTTGCTGTCCATACAGTCTGCAGACAGTTACACTATGTGCTACATTTGCTGTCCATACAGTCTGCAGACAGTTACACTATGTGCTACATTTGCTGTCCATACACAGTCTGCAGACAGTTACACTATGTGCTACATTTGCTGTCCATACAGTCTGCAGACAGTTACACTATGTGCTACATTTGCTGTCCATACAGTCTGCAGACAGTTACACTATGTGCTACATTTGCTGTCCATACAGTCTGCAGACAGTTACACTATGTGCTACATTTGCTGTCCATACAGTCTGCAGACAGTTACACTATGTGCTACATTTGCTGTCCATACAGTCTGCAGACAGTTACACTATGTGCTACATTTGCTGTCCATACAGTGTCTGCAGACAGTTACACTATGTGCTACATTTGCTGTCCATACAGTGTCTGCAGACAGTTACACTATGTGCTACATTTGCTGTCCATACAGTGTCTGCAGACAGTTACACTATGTGCTACATTTGCTGTCCATACAGTCTGCAGACAGTTACACTATGTGCTACATTTGCTGTCCATACAGTGTCTGCAGACAGTTACACTATGTGCTACATTTGCTGTCCATACAGTCTGCAGACAGTTACACTATGTGCTACATTTGCTGTCCATACAGTCTGCAGACAGTTACACTAGGTGCTACATTTGCTGTCCATACAGTCTGCAGACCGTTACACTACCTTTACAATTCACTGGAACATCCCTGTGTCAGTGTCACTTCTAATCACATTTATGAAAATGTATAGGATGGGCTGGTATGGGAGGGTGGGAGGGTGGGAGGGAGAGAGAGGGAGGCTGGGAGTGGGAGGGAGGGAGAGGATGAACAAATTAATGGTTTGCTGAATAGGTCTCCCAATTTATTTCTACTACACATTTTGCAGAGAGAGAGAGAGAGAGAGAGAGAGAGAGAGAGAGAGAGAGAGAGAGAGAGAGAGAGAGAGAGAGGAGAGAGAGAGAGAGAGAGAGAGAGAGAGAGAGAGAGAGAGAGAGAGAGAGTCATAACGTCAAAACTAATTAACAGAGTGGAAAGGAAAGAGTCAAGCCTTCAAAACAGAATCGCAGCAGCTTTCGAGGGAATCCTTCATCCATCTGTTGCAGTCATCAACTCAAGTTCATAGTCATGATCTTCATGTGTACTTTGGGACATCAGGTCTTAATATGCTGACATCACTTGCACTCAGTCGAAAGATGGTGATAAGACATCATCTGTGTTTATCCGGCCATACACCAATGTACATGCAGCAGTAGGGCAAGAGGGAGGTTAGTATTGGCAGCTTAAGTGGTGTGGGTTAGGGGATGATGCCTTAGGTCTCTGTACTCCAGCAGACTCAATAAACTGGGTCATTTTCAGCTGATCATATTTCTGCTACCTATCCTGCCACTACGAGGCAAGGACGCTGCCTCAGGACAGCGTCTGACTGCGCTCCACAAGGGCTGAGATGCCTCACAATGCAGCAATGAAGTGGGTACTCCATTTGGGACATGCCACCATTACGGTATGTCTGTGTTGGATCTCACAAGCACTTGACCCTACCATCTGCTTTGGCACATGCACCTGCATGGACAGTAGCAACTTGGGGGTGGGGGTGGGGGAAGTGGACCTCCAGCCAGGCAGGGATGGATGGATGGAGTTTTCTGGCCCATCAGCCCTTGTAGGCTATGTAAGGCCATTAAACATGAAAATCACTACAACAGTGGACAGTACACTCAAATCAAGCCACAATGTCCCTATCTATTCCCCTCTTACAAATCGCACAGGGCGATGCGGTGGGTCTATTCTCACCCCCAACCCACACGGGAATGTCAGGGCCGACTTCTGATGAATACATCTGCACCATGGGAAGTGACTGCACAAGTATTTTAGTATGAACTGACCAGAAACCTCCTGTGAAGAGTCAGGGTAGTGCGTGCATATTTGGAGGCTGCAGAGCAGATCTATACAATATCACCAGTCCAAGGAAATGAACCCGATATTTCACAATCAAACATAATGAAGCCTCTCAGATATATCATTCATCAGCATCTCTTTGAGACTCGAAGCGAGCTGGGATTATAATAGTCATCATCGAGGTTTCCCATGTCTGACTGTGCACATGTGAAGTTATCACTTCAATTTACAGCATATAAATGATCTGTGTGTGTGTGTGTGTGTTTGCGTGTGTGTGTGTGTGTGTGTGTGTGTGTATGCAAGCAGTCAGCAAGTCTATTAACATTTCTACACTTCTACACTTCAATTTGGTTTTCTTCATCTGTAATGGGATCTCTGTAGTGTCAAATTTTCACCAAATCTCCATGCCACATATGGACGCATCATGACAGTAGGTGTCTGTGCGCTCACCTTGGTGTTGGCTGCAGGTCTGCCCAGCTCAAACTTTCGCTTTTTGCGCATCTGGGTCATGCGACCACCGGTGGCCCTGCGCTTGTGCCATTTGTCCCTTGAGATACCTGTAAGGGTTCACACAGAAATTGGTCAACACTTCAATTTGTCCCTTGAGATACCTGTAAGAGTTCAAACAGAAATTGGTCAACACTTCAATTTGTCCCTTGAGATACCTGTAAGAGTTCAAACAGAAATTGGTCAACACTTCAATTTGTCCCTTGAGATACCTGTAAGGGTTCAAACAGAAATTGGTCAACACTTCAATTTGTCCCTTGAGATACCTGTAAGGGTTCAAACAGAAATTGGTCAACACTTCAATTTGTCCCTTGAGATACCTGTAAGGGTTCAAACAGAAATTGGTCAACACTTCAATTTGTCCCTTGAGATACCTGTAAGGGTTCACACAGAAATTGGTCAACACTTCAATTTGTCCCTTGAGATACCTGTAAGGGTTCAAACAGAAATTGGTCAACACTTCAATTTGTCCCTTGAGATACCTGTAAGGGTTCAAACAGAAATTGGTCAACACTTCAATTTGTCCCTTGAGATACCTGTAGGGTTCAAACAGAAATTGGTCAACACTTCAATTTGTCCCTTGAGATACCTGTAAGGGTTCAAACAGAAATTGGTCAACACTTCAATTTGTCCCTTGAGATACCTGTAAGGGTTCAAACAGAAATTGGTCAACACTTCAATTTGTCCCTTGAGATACCTGTAAGGGTTCAAACAGAAATTGGTCAACACTTCAATTTGTCCCTTGAGATACCTGTAAGGGTTCAAACAGAAATCATACTGTTACACAAATTTAAACAAAGAGGGAAAGGGCGAGTTGTAGACAGGGTTTACCACTTGTTGTTGCATTTACAATCGTGCTGAGCGATATCAAAGAAAGCATTTTTAACAGTAACGCGTACACTGCTGTCGTCTTACTTAGTTTCAAGCACGTAGGAATAAATATGGGATTTTTCAGCACTGAAAGCCATATAACAGTTTTCAGTAAATATCACCTTAATGCACATATCATCAAGTTGTTATAAATTTAACATCTGAAAACAGCAGCGACGAGTACTCTCAATTCTCATGACTTCACGTCGGCTACGTATGAGCCGTGTCATCAAGTGTTTCAAGTACCTTAACGCTCTGGCTGGAGCACCAATATTCATTAGTAGATTTCACAATCAAAAATAACGAAACCTCTCAGATATATCGTTCATCATCGTCTCTTTGAGACTCGAAGCGAGCTGGGATTATAATAGTCATCATCGAGGTTTCTCGTGTCCGACTGTGCACATGCGAAGTGATCACTTCCATTTATAGCATATAAATGATCACTTTGTATGTATATGTATATATGCAAATAGTCAGCTAGTCTATAAACATTTCTACAGTTCAGCATGTAAAAAACGTGATACGATGTCGTTCATTTCCACTGATATTAACAGATTTAACTCGAGCATTCCACGTTAGTTCTTACCCATTATGGCGGTTGAACGGAAAGAGGTTGTGGACAGGAAATTCGGAAGGGAGATAACTCTTGAAGAAAGCCCTGTATAGGCCGAGGAGTTCTGTCTTCCCCACACAAAAGGTGTTGTAGATGTAATTCTATTGATTAAAAAAATGGAAATCAATAGTTGTAAATAATCTCATCATAAATGTAGGCAATCGCTACATACAAGCATAACAGTACTCATCAATATAAGGACGCAGGTACCGGCAACCTATGTAACGCTACTGTCTGTAGTACTGGGCGACCGGTCGATCGTTCATGGAGAAAACAGTGATCTTTCCACGTGAACAAATTAGACATTTTTGTGTGGATTGAAATACAACATACATACTGCTGTTCATTGTTCTTTCCTCTTTTACGTGATGTTGGCTTTGAATGTGTGTGAATCATAAAGAGCCATTAAATCACATGTTTAAATGACCCAGTCAACAACGAAGTCGCTGTGGTTGGTAAGCATGCATGCAGTCAGACCTGCGTTTTTCGCCACCTCGATCCGTGCTTTTCTCTAAGTTCGCACGTTTTCTAAGCATAGTATCGCAGTATTTCATATGTCGTATAAAAGAGACCTTTCTAATGATGTCCAAAGAATTAAGTTCCACATAAAAAGAAAACAAATTCACGTGAATACATATCATATATAGATCAACAATTTCACTCACATGGATACACATTCAACAAAGTCTGATATAATATACAAAAGAACTTATAAGACGCGGGCAAATCATAAAACCAATTCTTACACTCTGGAAAAGTGGTACTACAGCAAAGCCTCAAGTACCCCTTATGGAAAAGTGATGCTAAAAGCTCAAATAGTTGCTTAATTTTACTTTTTTTTTCCCCCCTCGATATGAGCTGATGTTCATTATTCTTACTGATGATGGAACTAAGGAATCTTTCAGTCTCTTTGTTCTCGCTGCGATGTACAAAAAGCGTTGACCAGAATGGGCTCTTCCACAGGATTAAAAAAGATGATGAGATGAATCTTTGAGGATAGCTGTTACTTTCCTCTTTACGGCAGTGTCGTATATATATAGTTCATCCACAGATGGAAAAGAAACCCCAGTTACTCTTTTTGAGGCTTTGATGACACGAGACAGCTTCGTTTTCACCGGTGATGTTACACTCCCTCCCCAGCATGAGATACAGAATGACAGGACAGACTGAACAGTTGCTTCATTGAAAAGATGTACCAGTTTCCACAGACGTTGAATAATTGCAATTTTCTGACGAAGTAGCTATAGAGCTTTGACTGCATGTACACCTCTTGTGCAGATCTGTTGTGTTTTCACACCCAGATAATTATGTATAAAATGGGACACGCTCGATCCACCTCTTCCCCCTTGATGACAAGTGTGGGAAGTTCTGTTTTGTTTTTCCGAAAGTCTATAACAAGTTCTGTCTTCTTAATGTTCAGTTCGAGGAAGTTAATGTTGTCGCACCTAGCTTCGATCTGTGCTTCTGCCAGATACTCGAACTGTCATCGGTAATGAGACCAAGAGCTTTGTCGTCAGCATATTTATATTGGTGGTCCTTGCTCTGGCCGGATTCGACTGGATTACAGTCAGAAGTATAAATCGAGAAAAGTACCGGTAAGCTTACGCATCTCTGGGGTGCGCCGGCGTTCGTTGTGATGGTGGTAGAAAATTAAGGTGGAGTTCACTCACTTGCTGCGACCTGTTTGTGAGAAAATCTAAAATCCATTTGCACAGGACAGGTTTCACCTTCATCTCCCTGCATTTCTGCAACAAAATACGTGGCTGGATAGTGTTAATAAACACACTGGAGAAGTCGATGAAAAGAATTTTTGCTGATTATTTACAGGATTCCAAATACAGCAGGGTGTGGTGGGCAAATGTCAAGATTGCGTCGCCTGTGCCCCTGGGACGACGATATGCAAACTGGAATGGTTCCTGGAATTCGATGGTTTGTGCAGTTAATCTCTTCAGAAAAAGACGTTTCAGACATTTCATGGTGAGAAATGTTAGAACTCTTGGTCGGAGATCATTTAAGATCTGTGGGTGTCGCTTACAAGATCTGTGAAAGACACGACTGTTTTTGGAGCAGAACGTTTGTTGTTTCTACAATATTGACCTCCTATTGTGTGAAGAACCGCCACAATCAGCATGACAGAGAAATATCGACGTGTTTTTTTTTGTCGTACCGCGTGTTGCAACACGAAAAGGCAAGGAAATGCTGGATCCCACAATTCAAAGGCGCCGTGAGTGGATCGCTCAATTGAACCTGAAGTCACTCATTTTTGACACTAAGGCAGATCGATATGTTTGTTCGGATCACTTTTTAAATGGTGAGAATTTGTAATGTTTTGCGACTGCTAGGTCACTCGAATGTCCCTGGGACAGTGGCATGTTGGTATGTAGCAAAAGTAAATCACCTTCCGCAGCACATAAGATCCATTCAACTGCAGATGACAGGTGCATGTTGTGGGGCTGTTGGAGTAGGCCTACATAACTTGAGTTTGAAACATAGATCTGTGAATAATGAACACTTTGGCTGCAACAGTGCAGATTAGTAAGCAAATCGAGTTCAAAAGGCTTGCTAAGAAAAAGTAGGCTTGATCCTAAATTTTTTTCCATCTGAAAACGTATGATGCATTTACAGTCTAGTGTCGTTGCTACTAGTCACACTGTAGGTCATAACATGACCTAATAGACTGCAGGGCGTGGCATCATATAACGACTCCTTTCAAAGGTCCGCTCGTCCAAAATATGGACGATGTTCCCATATTATATTATGATAGTGCATGGTATTGGGGATTGAAAACAACAAAGTTCCCACTTCGATCAAATTTTGAAAACAGTGAAAAATAACTTTTAAAATTGCGGATTTGTATGGCAAGGATTCGATGCAAAACTATACAGGAGTTACTTCCCGTGACACATTTTGATAATTTTGGCCAATCCGAAATTAGGTCAGATTTACTGCGGAGTGGCCACGTGTGCGTGTGCAATACATTTCCAAAATGTAAACAACGACTACATCACGCCTTTTACCGATATTACGTGGGCAAAAGCCTTGCATTTTGCTTCTGAGTGGAAATTACTTGATGGGGAAGCGAGTTCTGTCATGGTCGCGTTCAGTGAACAGGTTGAACGTGGCGTTATCGGCGTTGGTAAACCTTGGTGTATCATCGTTCGTGTTGTCAACGTTTAACGTGCAATGTCATGTGAAACTTCAGCGGAAAAAACGGCTGGAATCCAAATCTTCTGACTGTAGGCCAATCGAATCCGGCCAGAGCAAGGACCACCTCTATAAGTATGCTGACGACAAAGTTCTTTTTGGTCTCATTACCGATGACAATTCGAGTGAGTATCTGGCAGAAGTGCATAAGCTTCTCTCTTGGTGCGACAACAACTTTCTCGAACTGAACATCAAGAAGACAAAAGAACTTGTGGTAGACATTCGAAAAAACAAGACAGAACCTCACTCACGTGTCATCAAGGGGAAAGAGGTAGAGCGTTTCCCATTTTATACATATCTGGGCGTGAAACTCAGACAAACTTGACAGGTCTGAAAACACAACAGCTCTGCACAAGAAATGTCAGTCGAAGCTCTACTTTGTCAGAAATTGCAGTAATTCAACATCTGTGGAAAACTGGTACATCTTTTCTATGCAACAACTGTTCAGTCCGTCCTGTCACTCTGTATCTCATGCTGGGGAGGGAGTGTAACATCACAGGGGAAAACGAAGCTGTCTCGGGTCATCAAAGCAGCAAAAATGGTAGGCCTAACTGGGGCTTTTTTCCATCAATGGATGAACTATACGACACTGCCGTAAAGAGGAAAGTAACAGCTATCCAAAACGATCCATCTCATCCGCTTTATGAATTCTATGTCAGAGCCCATTCTGGTCGCCGCTTTTTGTCCGTTGCAAGTGAGAACTAACAGGCTGAAAGATTCCTTTGTTGCATCATTAATAAGAATGTTAAACATTAGCTTACATCGAGGGAAGAAAAAAAAAATGCAAGAATCTGTTTGAGCTTTGATTTTGCTTGTCCATAAGGGAGTATTTGAAGCTTTGTTGTACCATTTTTCCTATTAATATGAATTGTTTTTTTAATTTGCCGGCATCTTCAGAAGCTCTTTTGTATATCATACCCGAGTTCGTTAACTGTGTAACCATGTGAAAATAGTTTTAAAAATCTGAAAGCATGTATTTATGCTAATTTGTTTTCTTCTCATGTTTAACTTTTAATGTTGTTGTTGTATCTTTTATTGTTTATTCTTTGTACTATAAGTCAATTGTCTGATTTAGATGTATACAACTTAAACTTTGAAATTTTTGTAATTTGCTGTGAAGCACCAGTGAATTTCCTAAGGGATGAATAAAGGTTGTCTGTCTGTCTGGAGCAGTCGAACAACTGTTCCCATTTCCTGCACCACCAACACCATCATGATCACCACTGCCATAACCTCTTTTGCTACCAGCAAGAAAAAGAAAAAGAAAAAGAAGAAGATGAAGAAGAAGAAGAAGAAGAAGAAGAAGAAGAAGGAGGAGGAGGAGGAGGAGGAGGAGGAGGAGGAGGAGGAGGAGGAGGAGGAGGAGGAGGAGAGGAGAAGGACGAGGACGAGGAGGACAAGGACGAGGAGGAGGAAAAGGAGAAGGAGGAGGACGAGGAAGACTAGGACCAGGGTGAGAGGGGAAGGAGAGGGAGGATACGGATAAAAAGGAGGAGGAGGACGAGGACGAGGAGGACGGGGACGAGGACGAGGACGGGGGGGGGGAGGGGGGGGAGGAGGAGGAGGAGGAGGAGGAGGAGGAGGAGGAGGAGGAGGAGGAGGAGGAGGAGGAGGAGGAGGAGGAGGAGGAGGAGGAAGAGGAGGAGGAGGAGAAGGAGGAGAAGGAGGAAAAGGAGGAGGAGGAGGAGGAGGAAAAGGAGGAGGAGGAAAAGGAGGAGGAGGAAAAGGAGGAGAAAAATGAGGAGAAAAAGGAGGAGAAAAAGAAGGAGGAGGAAAAGGAGCAGGAGGAAAAGTAGCAGAAGGAAAAGGAGGAGTAGGAAAAAGAGGGGGAAAAGGAGGAGGAAAAGGAGGGAGAGCATGAGGAGGAAAAGGAGGGGGAGCAGGAGGAGGAAAAGGAGGGGGAGCAGGAAGAGGAGCAGGAGGAGGTGGAAGAGGAGGAGCAGGAGAAAAAGGAGGGGGAGCAGGAGGAGGTGGAAGAGGAGGAGCAGGAGGAAAAGGAGGGGGAGCAGGAGGAGGGGCAGGATGAAGGAGGGGGCGAGAGGAGGAGGGGCAGGAGGAAAGAGAGGAGCAGTTGGAGGAGGAGCAGAAGCAAAAGGAGGAGGAGCAAGAGTAGTTGACGCTTGAGGAAAATAAGCAGGGGCAGGGGGAACTAGAAGAGGAGGAACTGGAGCAACAGGAGCAGGAGCAGCAGGAGCAGCAGGAGCAAGAAGAGGAGGAATAACTGATATCCTGAACTTTTCTATGTAAAAGACAGATCTACATCTCCTTGTCTTTTGACAGTTTTGTCCCTTGTCGCTGCTTCAGCAACATTACACGAAGTAGGTGCATATGAATAGTACTTTCTAGCATTTGTATTATCACTAACTTTCGAATAATTTACCTCAAAATCCCAACAAGTAGCTTCCCACAATGTCCGTTCTATCTTGCATGAATGCAATCAGAACAAACTGTCCGCGTTGCTGGAAGCATGAATTCTCACTTCCATCATCTACTACCCTCATATAGAGACATGGCAGACTGCATTCAATCAATGTACTGTTGATTTCCCCAGAAAAAAAGAAACAAGAGTCTGTAAACCGAAAATGAAGAAAAGACAAAGCACATATGTTGTGAAAATAAGTCTTTACTGTTCTAGATGTGAAAATTAGTGCAAAAGGTTCATACAAAAGACTATTACATTCACAAGTGAAACAATGATTCTGTATGCTTCAACGCTTCATTCTGCCATTGAAAATATAATTGAAAAAGATTCCTGTACAAGGGATTATGATTTCATTGACCTGCAAATCAATACCGTAACTTATGACTAAAGGCAAAATTCAGTGCTACAAATGGAATCAATTAAAAAGAAACGAAAGTGATCACGCTTACAGTTTGTCTCAGGCGCTGACAGGATTTCTTTATTATGCGTAGTCAACAGAAGAAAAACAAACAAACAACATCTTCAAAATAATAATGGTTTCATTTCTTGAAGAAAAAATTCATACTACGCAAAAGGAACACAAACGTAAACATTAGCATCACTAGGCTATAACACTTTTCGAAGGAGGTTGATAGAAGCTTAATGAAGGCATATTACTGAAAATTACTGCTAAATTGCCGCTGGTATTTTTTACGAAAAGCTAACAAGAAGATTAAAAGCAGGGTTGTGCATGTAAATGAGTACAATTCGTGCAATGGAACTAGATGCTGCATAGTCCTTTCATTGATTTTGATTTTCTCATTTATGGCACGTACATGTTGTCATCAAAATCGATAAAGCTTGAGCAATAAACAACGTGGTATGGACACAATGATGACACTTTATAACAAGGTTTCCAGTTCACACTACCAAAGACGTAGGAGCATGAGCAGCAGGATAGTGGTGAAGGAGGGAGATAGCTCCATATCACTTGGTTCACCCACAACTAAGTTTTCGTTGTAGATGTCTCATCTCACTTCGCAGAATGCACAGGTACTTCTGTACACAACGGGTCACCCAGGGACGCCCTGTCGTCCGAGCGGGTTGTGGACCAGGTCTTCCCTTTAGGTTGAGAACTCGGAGGCGGGGGGCGCCGTGGGGTCCAAGCGGGTTGTGGACCAGGGCTTCCCTTTAGGTTGAGAACTCGGAGGCGGGGGGCGCCGTGGGGTCGAAGCCGCGGGACTGCTGCAGCCCGTAGATCGGAAAGGACTGACGACGAGCCTCGGTGGTGGGCGTCATGTAGCGCCTGCAGTGAGAAGGGGAGTAAATGAACGAACGGACGAACGAATAAATGAACGAGCGAGAGAGCAACCGAATAAATGGAGTGACTGGAATACAGATAAGTGAGTGCGTGAGCAAATGAATGAATGAATAAACGAATGAATGGATGATGGATGGATGGGTGGACTGAAGGATCATTGAAAGAATATATTAATAAATGAAAGAAAAAAGAATGAACGATGATTTATTATTTTACTTCCCATCTGCTGCGTACTCTGTCAAGACTGTATGGTCAGTGACGTCTATGCAAGATAAATATATCAACATATCACTCAAGCAAACAATCAAACAAAAAAACAACAGATTAATCGTTAGTGCAAGCAGGAATGTCTGGGTAAGAGGCAGGTCCATAGAATACTGTTCGATCATGCACACATGAGGTGGCGACAATTTAGGTTTTGGGGTGGGGGGGAGAGGTGTGAATTGGAACCGCAGCAATGGTGGAACGGCTGACGAAAACACGTTTAGATACAGCTAATGTCCACAATAGCCTTTGCAGCGGAGCTATTGAAATGAATGAAAAAATTACGTAGCTAGAATGTGTGTATTGACTAGAATTATGAGTGCCGATGAATTCTGCCCTGTGGGACTGAGCAGGCATGTGATCACAAGCACTAACTACTCTTCAGATTAAACAAACAAACAAAAGCATTGTAATAAGTAACAAAATAATAAAGTATGATAAAGCAGAATATGATGTATTATATGTACTATGGTTGCCATGCATGGATTTATTGTCCTTTAAAATCGTTGATATGAGCGTTTTCCTTTCATATACGCATATCTTCACTTCACTTGTCCCGTAGTCTGGACGACCGTTGGGGCACCACAGATGATCTGGCAACCAGTTCTCTCCATTCCTCTCGCCTCTCGGACTGTCTCAAGGCTTCGCTGAGCCTCATCCCTGTCCATTCTGAGACGTTGTCCTCCCATCTTTTCCTTTGTCTGCCTCTCCTCCTCCCTCCTTTTACTGTGCCTTGTAACACAGTCTTGGCAAGCCCTGACGATCGTGAGACGTGCCCATACCACTTTAGTTTTGCGTCTTTTCACAGTGGTCAGTAGTTCTTCATGGGGCCCGATGGCTTGCCTAATTTTGTTTCGGACTTCCTCGTTTGTGATGCGGTCCTTGTAGGAGATGCCGAGGAGTCGTCGAAAGCATCTCATTTCCATGGCCTGTATCCTTCTCTCCAAGTCAGCTGTTAGTGTCCATGACTCACAGGCATACAAAAATATGGACATGACCAGGGCGCGCATCAGTCTGATCTTTGAGCTGAGGGCTATGTTCCTGTCCTTCCAGATGGTCTTGAGTTTTGTGAGTGCCGCTGTGGTCTGAGCAATTCTGGCGAGTATTTCAGGTTTGGATCCTGCATCTGTGACAATTGCTCCCAGGTATTTGAAGCTGTTGACGGTTTCCAGTTTCTCGCCACAGACCTTGATGTCAGTGCTGATGCCGTTGGTGTTGTTGGTCATCAGTTTGGTCTTCTCTGCACTGATCTGCATGCCAAAATTTGTGGAGGTTGTGTCTAAGCGCTCCACTAAGTTCTCCAGCTCCTTTTCACTTCCGGCCAGGCCATCTATGTCGTCAGCAAAACGTAAGTTTGTGATTGTTCTGCCGCCAATGCTGACTGTCCCCTCGTGGTCTTTTAGGGCGTCAGTCATTATTCTTTCCAGGAAGATGTTGAAGAGGGTGGGAGAGAGCAAACAGCCTTGTCTCACTCCGACTGTGGTTCTGAACCAGTCCCCAATGCTGCTGTTGAAGTATACGGCGCTTGTGGCATTGTCATACAGGTGTTCTATGACTCTGATCAGGTTGGCGTTGATGTTGTACAGCCTCATGGTAGCCCACAGTGCTGCATGCCATACCCTGTCGAAAGCCTTCTTAGTCCACGAAGACGTGGTAGAGGTCCTGTTGGTGTTGTAGGTACCTCTCGCACAGTATCCTGAGGTTGAAGATCTGCTCCGTTGTACTGCGCCCTTGTCTGAAGCCTGCCTGTTCTTCAGCGATGATCTTCTCTGCTTGTGGCTTCAGTCTGTTCAGTAAGATCTTCAGCATGACTTTGCTCGGGTGGCTGATGAGGCTGATAGTTCTGTAGTTCTGGCATAGCTGTAAGTTGCCTTTCTTTGGGAGGGTGATGATGAGGGACTGTGTCCACGCTGTACGCATATGCTTTTTGCGAAATGATCACACACAGACACACACACACACACACACACACACACACACACACACACACACACACACGAAAATGGTCATTTAAATTTTACGATTCAAAGTTAACAGCTCGTAATATCTGTGTTTCTAAGAGCAAAGAGCTTACTGCGAGAAACCTCTGCATCTCGTATTTACGATGTCTGCCTCGCAACGTGGACACTTTCCCACTGGAAGACGGAATGCGATTTTCGGATTTCACGTTCTTCCACAGTACAAACTCAAACAAAGGAGTTGCATACCCAGGCGTTTTCTTCCGCAGACAGAGGTAGGAGACGACAGTGATGACGACGAGGAGGATGAGGATCATCACGATCAGGGGCAGCAGGAGGGGCATGTAGGAGTTGTCGGGCTGCCGCTCTGAAAGACACGCAAGGTACGCATGCTATTCACTGCAAGGTGGTCCTACAAAGGTCTTGGTGCGCACTGCTAAAACACTTCACTGCAAGGTGGTCCTACAAAGGTCTTGGTGCCCACTGCTGAAACACTTCACTGCAAGGTGGTCCTGCAAAGGTCTTGGTGCCCACTGCTAAAACACTTCACTGCAAGGTGGTCCTACAAAGGTCTTGGTGCGCACTGCTAAAACACTTCACTGCAAGGTGGTCCTACAAAGGTCTTGGTGCCCACTGCTGAAACACTTCACCGTCTGACGTGCACTGCTCACTCGTGTCTCTTCATTCCGGGGGAAAACTGCATGTCTGCACCCTAGTCCATAGGAGGACACACAATTCCATCAAACTGGGAATCTCTCACCAGGACCAAACTCCAAACGACACCAAGAGATATCAATCAGTTTAAAAGAAAATACGACGACTGTTTCTGACCAACGCTTTCTCTCTGAGCGGAAGAGAAAATGAATAGTCTTCACATGGAAAGATAACTTCACCGGACTTAGGTTGTCAAACACAACGTCTTACTACATTTTGTTGTGCTTTAAAAGGTCAAACCATTCTTTGGTGCAATGACAACCAGTGATATACCAGCATATATATACTTATTAAAACACCCACTGACCTGATGAAAGATTTTGAATAGACACTGCCATTTAGACATGACATTTTGAAGTTTGGTTTTACCTTTGGTGGAAATAGACCGACACCTGTGAAACCAAATTCATTAAAAACGGTGTTGTAGTGTCGATTTTTCGTGGGTTTAGTGATTGTGATTTCTGTCTCTGGCGAATTTTCATCTTGTTGGTTTTGGCCATCCTATCAGTTTTCCCAAGGAATTTGAAGTCATGGATACTTGTGATTTGCAAATGCGTTCCAAACACCTTCCGCCCACATCACCTCCTTGCTCAGTAAAGTGACGGTTTTGACTGTACGATATTATATTCCTCCAAATTGAAGAGATACATCTTGGTAAAATATCTGTCGTTACGCCCATGGCAATCAGATTCCCCCTTTTGCTCAGTTCTTTCTGGGAGTTAACTGAAAGGACTGCCATGCAAAGCCCAGATTTTTTAACATGAACATCTATTTCACCATTCCTTTCAGTCTTTCAGTGCTACGAGATTTACCCACCTGTGCTTCCCGAATCGGTCTTGTTGTTTACAAACTGAATGTAGACAGTAGTCACGTCCACTCGCGGCGGGATGCCTCCGTCTCGAGCCTCCACAGTCAACTGCAAAGGCGCAGATAATAATTTGATACTCTGTCTGCCGAGCTTCCTGAAGACAACTGCAATCTTGTTAATTGGGCCAGAAGTACACCAGATAGTCTGCTAAGGTTGCATGAGTTAGGAATAACAAATCATCGGGCGATAAGTGCTAGAACTTCTCCTTCCACAGCATCTGTATTTCTTTCCCCGTCATTGTCGGACTTGCCAGTCATGATCTCAGCTTTTCGCTACAGCGCTCCGTATATTTACGTATGATTTTCCCTTCCCGATTTAAAAACAAGAGTTGAAAAGAGGATACAAAATATTTCGTGATATTTGAAAATTTCATGCCAGTAGATAAAATAAGATGTAAACGATTCCCGAAAATGCGTTATCGAAAGACAGACAATATGCCAGAAATGTTTGTTACACAAAAAGTAAGGGTTTCTTATAGTGACGTATGATCCGTATCTGGGTCTCAAACCGCTTGATTAATTTCTCGATTATTGGGTCACTTGCTAACTTATTTTCTGGCACAGCGAAACACGGATGAAACGCACACTGACAGGTACCGCCACCATCCTCACTCCCTATGGAGAATACCAACCAGATACTGGCCCATGGCTGCATGCACAGGCAAATAGCGCTACAGTGCACCATCTGCCTTCACTGGTACCCGGTCCTACTCCTGGGTGGGAGCGAGCCAAGCACTTTACCGGAGGATGCAACTCTATAATCCCTCAGCGTTGAACGCCACTATTGCTGGCCGCAAGCGGCAGCGGACTTACTCGTAAGTAACTCGTGCAGCTTACTTGAAGACAGCAAAGGACATTACGAAAACGCGCTCTCTTTCTCTTGGATTGCATTCTTACCCGGAACTCCTGGACTTGGGCTGTGGCCAGAGATTTGTTGACAGTGATGCGACCGGTACTGAAATTGAGCCTGAAGAATTCCACAGCCGTCTCGTCCCCCAGGGTCCTGTAGCTGACCAAGTTGAAGGGACTCTGAAAAACAACGGCATCACTGGCTTTCCTTGCTTCCTCCAGCAATAGGCGCAATGCATTCATTACCTACGTAATAGTCGCATCTAGACAAAAATGCCTTGCCCTAGATGTTTGTGCTTGCAAGGTGTTTCAGTTCAGAACATGTATTGGAAAATGAGAATAACGGGAAATAGGAATAAAACGAGGTATAATGTATTGTGCAGATGCACATTTATTTTAAAAAGTCATTTGCTATTTGTGCGATCTTTAGAAAATCTATTTCTTCAGAGAAAGTATTGAGAACAATATGTCTGAAGGAGGGACAAAACTCTAAATGTTTGTTTGGGCCCAAGCTATTCCCTCAGTATTTCACTCCATCGACTTGTCCGACTGCGGTAACCTACGACCATAACGGTGTTACGGTGAAATGGTATCAATCAGGCACCGCTGAAGACGTTACATACTGCCGGAAGCTGCATGATACTCCTTTATCCGTTCCTACGGGTGATGTTGGCGGGGAAAAAATCCTCGCCCTAATGGTGGTGTTATATGCACTTGGACCAAAGATTATAGATTACACAAAGATAGTTCATGCCGAGCTTTTGCTCTTTGAAGTTACAAGCAGCTAAAATTGCAGCGCCCCAAGCGGCAAGCACCGAAGGGTTAGCTTCTGCGCATGTGCGTGATATTGTAGTCCGTTTCAACATTGCACATTTAAAATGGTGGACATAGAAAAAGCTGAATTTGGGGACACTAGAAACCCCATCCAAAGAAAATGTAAACCATGAACAGCATTAATTTATCAAAGCTGTATGTTGAATGCATCAAAAGGTATTGAAAGCTCCTACTTTTTAACAATCGAAATGCAGGTCACTCGCAGAACCACGTGTGCACGGGTCGACGTGATTGCAACGTTTGGTGACCCTGTTCTCTCTGTGTGAAAAATTATTATTTTTCAAATTGGTCAAATAGTGACGTCACTCGTTCTTCAACCTTGGTAGTTGATGACGTTATCGGAAATTTTAGAATTAGTGGTCACTCGAAAACCTGTGTTTTTCCACCATGTTTGTGCGAAGTCTCCACTAAATCCTATACAGTAGTCACCGCTTATAAAACACACGGTTAAATACAGTTGGTCCGGTCCGGATTTACCACTATGTAACCTATGTAAAATTCCGCCGGTTATTAAATACAGGCGCCGTTTAATAAAAACACTTTCTGTTCTTTTTCTCGCTGTTCGTAAGGTCAGAGTCAATCTCTGGTTGTGAATTCTTGTCAGCAAACCGTTAGATGACAACTAAAGACGCTTCAGCGTTTGTGTGAACAGTGATTACACCCTTGTCAGCAAACCGTCAGATGTCAATTCAACACTGTCTAGTCTCGCTGGATAAGCAGTGAAACAGAAAATGGCTTTAACCAAAGAACATAGACATAAAGAAGCGTCACTCCGCGATTTTATGCAGGACGAGATTTAGAGTTGCGTCCCTTGCTTTTGGATGTAAGGCAGGCGAAATCAATGTTTGGAGCGATTATGCCATCTACTCATTTTACTATAATTATGTATACATCCAAAAACAAGGGAAATTACTCGCGAGTGAATGTGACGTAAAAAATACATGTGACGTAACCAAAATCTCGTCCTGCATTTTTACTATACAAGATACAGGAGTGACGCTTCTTTATGTCTATGTTCTTTGCTTTAACTTCAGCTCCAAAGAAAAGAAAAAGAACAGAAATGACACCCAAAGACAAAGTGGACTTGCTTGATCGCTACCGAGAGCTAAATTCTAAAAGTTTGAGGGAGGGTGCTGACATTTTGGGTGTGTCGGCATCATTTCTGTGCCAGACACTGAAAAAAGATGATGAACTTAGGGCTGACATTGCAGAGGGCTGCAGTCAAGGCCAAAGGAAGAGTCGGCGCTGCGGGAAGGATAAAGAGACAGAAGATGGCTTAAAGCGGTGGTTCGACACTATCCAAGCACGCAACACACCTGTAAACGGCCCAATCCTGTGTCAGAAGGCGGAACAGATTGCTTCTCAGCTTGGTCGCTCCGAATTCAAAGCTACAGATGGGTGGTTTAACAGGTGGAAGAAACGCAACGGCTTGGTCTTTGTGAAGCAACAGGGTGAAGCGGGAAGTGCCGGTTAATAAAAACACTTTTGTTCGGTCCCAATGTGTTTTTAATAAGCGGCGACTACTGTACTCATGTGACTAAATACAGTGCAATGTTGAAACGGACTATAGTTTACCCTTCGGTGCTGTCCGCTTGGGACGCAACGTGTCTCGACCCTCACGAGAATGAGCTAATGAACTATCTTTGTGTAACCTATAATCTTTGCTTGGACTTTGTCAATTTTTAGGGGTTACTCGTCCATGAAACTTCCAGGTGTCAAAAAGAGTATTTATATTGTCGAGATAAGTTGGATTGTTCTGAAGTTTTTAAAATATAAAATCTTTCAAGGAAACTGACTGCAACACAAAACGTAGGCGTACATTATCCGTTACAGTAACGTAAGCATGACCGACACAAAGTATAACCACTGACATCGAGTAGATTCAGGGCCACATAATTAAAGTGACGCAAATGAAAAAGGCAACAGCAATGCTCACAGTCGTGTCGGCATCGGTGGCAGAGACGGCAACAACAGAGCTATTGACCGCCAAAGTGCTGGATATGACAGTCCGGTAGGTGGCGTTCTGGAAGACAGGGGCATGGCGGTTGCGCAGGACGCTGACGACAACCTTGGCGTCTGGCACGGCTGACCGCTTTGGAGTGCCTTTGTCCGTGGCAACGGCTTCCAGCTGGAGTAGAGGAATAGACGCCAATAGCGTGACGGCAGTCTACAGGAAACACTCTCAATGCAAAACATGTTAAAAAGGGAAACACGTCGACAACGGTGACAAAGATGATACAGCAGCAGCAGCAACAGCAGCAGCAGCAGCAACAACAACAACAGCAACAACAACAACAGAAGCAGCAACAACAAAAACAACTACAAAAACAGTCCTTTTCTCCTCTTTCACACCATTCCCACCCTACACAAGAAAGGTTTATATAAAAACCGCTGGCGCTGAACCTCCAGGTTTTGGAGAAAAAAAGAAGATCGGGTTCGAACCCGCAGCCTCCGAGAAAAGAGGAGGAAAAAACGCACACACACACAAACAGAAAAAACCAGGTCGGGTTCGAACCCACAACCCCTCGAAAAAAGAGAGAGAAAAAAAGTTTCAGTGCAGAATCGAACCTGGTCATGCATGACCAAGAGCCCAATGCTCTACCAACTGTGCCATTGTAAACTTGTAGGTATGTGAAGCATTTATAACGACCTTGTCATAAACCCTCGTGGTTCGTATTTTGCACTGTAAATTGTAGAAAAATGGATGATAGCATGAACTGTTTGGTATTTCATACGGATCTAACCCATCAACGTCAATATTCTTTTCGTAGTATCGCATTTTGGCGTCTGCTGGTAGAGGTTCAACATATATCGAAGCGTTTTGCTGAAGTAGGAAAGATAACTCTGTTTGACTCGATGTCATTACGCTGAAATGGTCGTTGTCCCCAACATTTCCGGGTCAGGGATTGATTAAATCATCATATTTTTGTGACACTGAGACCAGACCATCAAAACAATTAGCACTAGGCCTTGAATCAAATCGTCGTACGAGATCTTACGTTGACTGCAAATGTACAACAGTGCCGCGTGATTGTGTCGACATTCAGTTAGTTCGCTGGGCGATTCCAGGCTTTTAACCAGCGAAGGCAACGATCTAGATGTAAGATGGTACATATACTTTACCGGTTTCACAAATGGAATGAATTTGACGCCAACACAGCGTAGTATCGCTTTTTTGCGTCTGCTGGTAGACGTTCATCATACAAAGAAGCCAAATGTTGTTTTGTGAACGTAGGAAAAGAGTTTGACCACTTTCTCTTCAAGCCTCGATTCTGAAAATTTGATACATTCAATCGGACCTAACTTCCAGTTAGTGTGCAAAATCTCAAGGAAATCCGTCCAGTAGTTTTTGAGATATAAGCCGTGGAGTCGGGACAGACAGACAGACAGACAGACAGACACACACACACACACACACACACACACACACACACACACACACACACAAGAATGTGTAGAGTTAACACGTGCAAAATGCGTGATAGCGTCATAAGTGCCTGACGACGTCATTCTTTCGGTTGCTGTGCCTTTGAATAATTCTGGGTTCGACTGATTTCTTTATGGATCTCGTCGGTGATGGCCAAGATTTCCTTTCGATGGAATCGAAACTTTCTGAACACCTCTTCATCATTAAATACTTCTAACGGGTGCCTTCGGTCTCGGAATACTCGGTTTTTCCTTAACAGATTGTCATGAATTCGTTTCTTAAGCACAATCGCTGCCATCTTGCCTCTCTCGATAACCCCGGTTTATCTATTTATCTTGCCGACTTCGGGAGAATAGTTTAACACTCTGCTTTGACGCGAGTTTAGGGCTAAATCGCCGTCATGAATAGGAGAATTTAAACCGAAGTCAAGATAAATCGGGGATAGGAGATAAATCGAGTGTTAAAAAGATAAATCGCCGTCGTGAATACGGGCCAAGAACAATAAAAATACAGCCAGAGAACTACCAGAATCGGCGATAGGCCCTGGACGCCTAAGCAAGCCGAAGAATTCTATTCTATTCTATTCTATTCACCCTTCTCAAAAATCTCCTCGCAAATGACGTCACGTTATTCGACGTCAAATGATCACGTCACAGATTTTGCAAAATGGAGTCTGTTGAATCGTTTTCATTGAAACACCAAAATGTAAAAAAGTCACTTTCTTTTCAAACCTCGATTCTGAAAATTTGATAATATTGAATCGGACCTAACTTCCAGTCAGTGTGCAAAATCTCAAGGAAATCCGTCCAGTAGTTTTTGAGATATAAGCCGTGGAGACGGGACAGACACACACACACACACACACACACACACACAGACAGATAAAGTCTGTAGGACCTCCAGTAAGCCTGGAGGGATAAACATGCACCTTCAAGTTGCAGTGCTCGCAGAGGACTCTGACTCAATAAACACGCACCTTCAAGTTGCAGTGCTCGCAGTGGACTTTGACTCAATAAACACGCACCTTCAAGTTGCAGTGCTCGCAGTGGACTTTGACTCAATAAACACGCACCTTCAAGTTGCAGTGCTCGCAGTGGACTTTGACTCAATAAACACGCACCTTCAAGTTGCAGTGCTCGCAGTGGACTTTGACTCAATAAACACGCACCTTCAAGTTGCAGTGCTCGCAGTGGACTTTGACTCAATAAACACGCACCTTCAAGTTGCAGTGCTCGCAGTGGACTTTGACTCAATAAACACGCACCTTCAAGTTTCAGTGCTCGTAATGGACTTTGACTCATTAAACACGCACCTTCAAGTTGCAGTGCTCGCAGTGGACTTTGACTCAATAAACACGCACCTTCACGTTGCAGTGCTCGCTGTGAGTGTCTTGGAAAAGGCAACGGAATGCATGAAACGATCATGATGGACGGATAAATGAAAGGTGGGAGGGAAGGAGTAATAACGATAATATTCAAAGAAAGGAAGAGGGAAGGGACGAATGGAGAGGAGCGAGGGAGGAAAGAATAAAGAGAATAATGGACATGTGAAGGAAAGGAGGGAGGGGCACATAAAGTGATGATGCTTAGAATCCGGGAAGAATGAAAGGAAAGAAGGATGGAGAGAGGGATGGAGGTAAAAAGGGAATGAGAAATGGAGTGACGGAAGGACGGTAGGACGGATGAATGGACGATGAAAGAACGCATGCGCATATGCATGCACGGTGGCCCGGCTCACGCTTCATAAGATGGAAAGATGAGTGATATCGACATTAAACAAGAAGGGCAAAGCCTATACGACTTACACGCTGACCTTGACCTTTATATGACCTTGACCTTCAGGTGACCTTCAAGGTCAAGCTCAAACAACTAAACCTACCAATGACATCATACACTAAGAAATGCTTTACACATTTTTCCTACCAAAATACATGTGACCTTGACCCAAGGTCAAGGTCATCCAAGGTCATGCAACACAAAGCTGTTAATTCAAGACATAGGAAGCACAATGGTGCTTATTGGCACTTTCTACCATGAGATATGGTCACTTTTAGTGGTTCACTACCCCATTTTGGTCACATTTCATAAGGGTCAAAGTGACCTTGACCTTGATGATATGTGACCAATGTGTCTCATGATGAAAGTATAACATGTGCCCCACATAATTATTAAGTTTGAAACAGTTATCTTCCATATTTCCGGGTCAGGGATCTTCAAAATATGTATGCAATCCAACTTTGAAGATCTCCTGTGACCTTGACCTTGAAGCAAGGTCAACCAACTGGTATCAAAAGATAGGGATTACTTTGCCCTATATACCATATATAGGTCAGGTATCCAATCTCAAAAACGTCAGAGAAAATGGAGAAAATGTGAAAAATGGCTGTTTTTTTTAACAACATTTACGGCCCCTGAGACCTTGACCTTGAAGCAAGGACAAGTCACTATGTATGTTTTTTGAGGCCTTGTCATCATACACCATCGTGCCACATTTGGTATTGATAGACTTAATAGTCTCCGAGAAAAATCCAACGTTAAAGTTTTTGGACGCCCGGACGCCCGGACGCCCGGACGCCCGGACGGACGAAAAGGGTGAGTACATAGACTCACTTTTGCTTCGCATGTGAGTCAAAAATGAATGAACAGAGGAATAACCAGGAAGGTGAATGGATCGACAGATTGGTGGAGTAACGGATATCTCCGAACCAAATATGTTAAACGACCCTTGACGGAAAGATGGAATGACAGACAGTCACACACACAGACACACAGACAGACACAAAGACACACAGACAGACGGACAGACACACAGACAGAGGCACACAGACAGACACCCACACCCACAGACATATACACAGACAGACAGACAGACAGACAAATACACAGATACGGTCTTTGTAAATGATGAATATAATAATAATAATAGTTTATTCATATGCACATACCTTCCCTTGACAGGCAAGCTCATGGCGTTTACAATATTAATTTCTTTTAATCAACACTCATACAACCACTCAACACCACATTCCTACAAAAACCCACACACTACACACATTAAAAATAAATAAAACTAAGATCCCATAGAACAAATAGAACAATCTATACAAT